>VUQG01016726.1:0-13146 GCA_015106755.1 Etia nguti | reverse complement strand
ACACGCTGGGCTGTCCAAATCACAGACAAACAGTGTCCCACAGTTGTTTATGTTTTTGAACCCATTTTGCACAGAGAGGCATTTTTTGAAAAATGTATTGATAGCAATGTTGAATATTATTACACAGGAAAAAAACAACTACAGGTAAAATAATTAGACCATGACGCCGCTGCCTTCTAAATGGAGGGACAGTAACTGCGTGTGTATATGTAAGTGTGTAAAAACTGAAGATAGTAAGATTAACAGTAACAGTATTTTGTCTCCATCCGCCATTGTAGAAATTCATCTCATGTAAACAATAACGTGGCATACAGCGAGGCACACACCTTTGATGTTGCGTGAGGAACTCTGCAGAGTTCAGGTAGGTGGTGGGGCGGGAAGATTTTGGAACCACTGCTCTAGTGCGCCTGTTGTTCATTTCATTAACACTGATTAACAACCCCTCTGATACTTAACTGACCACATCCTATAAGTTTAATTGACTCAATACGCTTTGATTAAAGAGAGTTCCCTTGTTTTTAGCAGTGTATATAAATAATGTCTTTGTATTTTCAATGTGTATAATTTATTAACAAAAACATAACACAGTTAAGCTGAAGAGACAAATCTTTCCATTTCAACAGGTGTGTTAATTACTAGAAATGGAATATGAGAGGTTTCTCATTCGCGGCACTAAAAGAGACGGCAGGTTAATTTTCACAGCAATGAAGTTGACAGAGAAACCACGAACATCCTTTAACTTATCATTATCATTTTAATGCAATCTCAGTTCAATCAGAAATCTAATAATCATACATCTGAACAACAGTGAAACACGACAACAGGTTAAAAAAAAAGAAAAAAAAAAAGTCAGTTTAGCTTCACATTCCTGCTGCCAACAGCAGTCTGTCCATTGATCCAATTCACTTCTGCAAAACGCAGGCTTTGGTCCACTCCTGGACAGATGTTTGAGTACAGACTGCGATATTGTAGAATCCTGGTAAATTCATGAAGAATACATCCAGTTGGGAAAAAGAAACTTTATCACAAATGAAGGCACAGCCAAAGCAGAGAAGTTCTGTGGGCTCCAGTGCTTATGGTGGTTCTCTCTTTTTTGGAATACACAAGAGGAAGAATTCTTGTTGATGGGGAAACAAATGCAATAAATATTGCTCCAAACAATATTTATTGTTTCAGGAAATTACTAAGTGCCATTGCTGTTTCATTGGAGAAAGGCCACTGATCAGAGAGAAGCGCACATCGACATTTTCAGCTTTAAACTCAATCTCCAGAACTACAAACGCTGCCTCCAACCTGCTTCACGTGGCCTGATGGCTGCAGGCTCACGCTTCCAGTAGCAGAACTACCTACTTCTTGTGCTTTATTAGGCGTGTTAGTATTTATTGTAATCACAGTGCTGCACCCTGTCCAGGCCTAGAAATAACACATTTTTCAGCATTAATATTAATAATACCAACACTTGAACTGCGATCCCTCACATCATAAATGGCGTTTATTACTCCAGGCACACACTTCAAGTAATTTCAGGTATGAAGGAGAATTTGATACTACGCAGTCATAAAGAAACTACATGTCACCAACTAGTTCTACAATTATAGGAACCATTAAAAAAGTTTTAAATTGTTGCGAATCTGGCAGAATTTGGGAAGCAGTGCACACACACACACACACACACACACACACACACACACACAGCCTGACAAACATAATTTGTTCCCATAAAACAAACCAACATGTGTTTTACGTCCCACTTCTGCCGAACATTCACAAAAAACTTTTTATGGTTCTTGCATATAGAATTCCACATTTCACATCAAGAAATGTGGATAGGCTTTGTGTGAAATTACAAAAATATACAAACATGACCTCAAATACATGATCTATTGGTTAAAAAAAACAAAAAACAACAAAACCCCCCCACAAATCATCAGAAAGAATGAATTCATATTCTATATGCTTTGGATAAATCGAGGTATTCGAGTGTCTGGATGATGGTACAAACATGCTGGTTCTGTAAATGGACAGATGCTTACAAGGGGCCAGCGTTCCATCAAACAGGAGTTACAGTGGTCTTGAGTTTCTAACCTTTGTCTAATCATTTGTTGGACTAACAACTCCAGGACTTAGTAAGGCAACCAAGACATCCAAGTCTTAGTTCTGGACTACTGAAATGGGATGTGGGTAAACAGTGTAGACATGCTTGAATTCTCTGGAAACATGTCAGACTACTTTGGCCGAGCAAACATGGCAAATAAATGGACTTGTGTCCATTTGGAAGAGCACAGACGGTACTGACTGAGAATCACTGGACACACAAAGACATCTGACACCAAGACATGACTTCAAACACTTAAATTATGATGGCCAAGAATTCTGGGATTCCAAAAAGTTTCAACGATGATGAAAATATTCAACTATACACAATATTACTCATGTCAACCACACACTGTCACCGATAGCAACCTGAATTTAAAAGAACGGGCACTTAAAAGAAGCTCGACACAAAGTTCTAAGCAGCGACTCCATTAGTTTTAAATACATCACGTTACTCTCTTGTGGTCCATAATGGCTTTGGAGTGGTGCTGCCATCAGATGGGGGCAGAGGTGAATCTATAAGCAACTGTGAGGACAGTCCACAGTTCCTGTGATGGACTCAACTGAGCTACTTGTGCTTAAACATGCAAAGCTCATGGAAACACAGCTGACACGAGCTTGGCTAAAACATTCGCTCAGTGAGGCACTTTAGTAGGACATCAACACATCCTGACAGAAACCTGGATATGTGCAATTACACTCACCGGAAAACTACACAAAATGAAACCAAACCAAGTTACCATCATAGCAGCTCAGCAGGATACTGAATAGTTTATGCAACTCATCAACAGGACCATATATTTTCTTTAAATATATGGTCCTGTTGAATCTGATGCCAGCAACATATTTTTGGAAAGTGAGGAAAGGAGGATGTTGGCAGCTGAATTGACTGGGCTGGACTCAGCAGTCTAACAGTTCAGGGTCTCTTTGTCATATTTTGTCTTGTTTCAAAATGAAATATTTTCCCACCTGGATTTTTCTAGAGAACTGTGCTGCTGGTAAATAAGCAAGGCTTTCTCAGAAACAGACCTTATCTGGACGACGTCACATCTTGCTTCAAAACGTGTGTGTTGTTGAGCATTAATGGTGCCTTCTCAGATGTGATCACCCCTCATTCCATCATGGATGCTGGCCTTTGGACTGTGTTCACTGACACATTCCCAAAAACAACTGATTTCCCAATCATACTACTAATTACCCTCAGTAATTATGAGGTGGCCAGCACAGTGGTTAGCAAGAAGTTCCATGGTGTGAATCCACCATCGGCCCGAAGCCTTTCTGTGTGGAGTTTGCATGCCCTCTATGGGCACCCCGGCTTCCTCCCACAGTCCAAAGACATGCAGTTCCAAATTGCTCATAGGTGTGAATGGTTGTCTGTCGTTTTTTGTTAGCCCTGCATCAGACTGACAACATGTCCAGGGTGTACTCTGCCTCTAGCCCGATTACAACTAGGAAAGGCTCCAGTTCCTCCATAACAAGTGGAGAAAATGGATGGATAACTGTGAGGTGTTCTGCTAGGTGTGTGTGTTTTTCTTCATGCATCACAGAAGTTTTCCAGTCTTTTGTCAGTTGGTCGCTGGCATCAAATTCAAAACATTTACATTTTTACATTTAAAGTCCTCTGGACAAGTTTAAAGTCCATATTAAAACCTATGTAGTGAGAAAAAACTGAATTACTGTCTATATTTATCAGCATCTCTTCAAGTAGCTCATCAGAAAAGGATGCTGGGAGTGTTTGTGCAGTTTTGTGTATCTGACACAGCAGAGAACAACGACTACTTACTACATTTAGTATTCAGTGCATTTACTGCCTGGGATTTTAAACTGGAACATAAAAGTAGTGTTAAATGTGTGAAGGTTATGGATGATATCGTGCTCTTTTACATACGCTGAGCACGTTATATTGTCCCTGTGTAGGAACACTGGAGTAAAGTTAGGGATTGACTGAGCTCCATCCAATTTCACTGCCAGCTGGAGACTCCCTCTCTGCCCTCATTGGAGCGCACAGCTCCGCGTTAATGGACTTATATTTAGACATCTACGTTAGCAGCTAGAAGGTGACTATTCAAACCAAGGTCCTGTTAAGACACTACACTATCACAGAAGCACAAACCTGTCATGCCCTCTGTTAGAATTCAGTCTGTTTTACTTTTATATTATTTTCTCTTGTACATATTCTAGAATTTGTGCTTCCAGCATCTCTACAAAAATAACATATTTTATATTCACTGTCTGTCTGATTCTCTGTTTTTTGTCGAGCACAAACATGAAAGCCGCCCAGTCTGTTACTTCAGACTGAACATGTGTGGACATGTCTAAAAAGCCTGTTACAAATGGAGAATAACAGGTAGATTTCTGCTGACGCTTGTGCTTCCAAAGCTCAGTTCCAGCCCGGCAGAAGCTCATTTCAAGTTGTTTAAGAAAAATAATTTTGAGCAGCAACACCCAAATTTAGTACCACAGAATCATAACCAATTTTTTTTTTTTTTTGTAAATCTGTTGCACTTCTCACCAAGAGAGAGAGACTGGACAGTCTAGCAGTTGGTTTGAAAGTGTATTCGTGCATCAAAAAGGCCGTCACAAGGCCGTCTCCTGAACCGTGTGAGCCGTCAGCCGGCACGAGGGCCGAGCCCTCGAAGCCTCCGAGTCTTCCTCCTCCGTCTGTGCTCTGTCGCTCTCCATCTCCTTCTCCTCTGTGACGGTGTCTTCTTTGGAATAAGCTTCTCCATTGCGGTCTTTGTGGGCCATCTGATAAGGCTGTGTCTTGATTTGTGTGGGCTGGCCAACAAGGGTAAACACACTATTGAAAGCACGTTACTGAAAGACGAACAAAAGTGGAAACAAGTGGAAATATGAGGTTACCTTCTGAGCCAGAGGAGTGATACAGCAAAGCTTTTCTCTGTAGCGGTCGGGCAGAAAAAAGAGCAGCGTGCCCAGGACGGGGTACACAGTGCCTGGGGTCAGCTCCTTCTCCTTCATAGGCCCTAGCATGATGACAGTAACAGAGCAAAATGAGCAATAGAGGCTGAGTGGACCTTATCAGAAGAGCAAATTACACAGTTTCTGTAACTCATGAAGCATATGGATGCTACAGGTTCTTATAGTGTACACATTAGCTATATGACCAGAATGCTAAAATGGTGCAATGAATGTGCAATTCCATTATGCTAGCTAAGACAACATTTGCTCAACAGCACATCTATAGCTGAGAGTTATAAGTGTATCAGTCATTTCACAGGTCAAAATCCCAAAGTTAATGTTAAATTATTAATTCGCACTGGTCAAATTCAGTTTTTGGTTTAAATATAATGATGCAAAATAATAATTTATGATTCTGAATATAATGCTGAAGGTTTCTTCTAGACTTGTAAGACAAAAGTGGCTAATGCTAAAGTTTTCTTCGGTAGTCATATTCTGTAAATCGAGCTAATTGTCTAACATTAATGGCAGAGTCATTAAATTGGCCAAGTTAGCCGGGGAATCAAGGTGTCAGCACTGAATTAGTGGAAAAGAGGAAAGAAACAATAAGGTTATATAACAGACTATGTAAACCATTTGTGACACAGACTAAAGCTACATGTGTGTACCTGTTAGCAGGCTAACTATCAGTCCCACCACCACCACAGTGGCTGAGTTGTGAGCGCTGTACCACATGTAGGACAATGAGTAGAGTGCCTCCACACCAGTCGACCTGAGAGAGGGAATAAAGACAAAAAAAACAGAGTTTAAATTTGACCTCCCTATGGCTGGCCCTACTGTCCACGCTGACTGATATTTATAACATCAAACTTTGGTAATCTGTACAATCAACCAGCACTCAACATTACTACTACTACTACTAAACCATACTTAAAGAGGTTTATCTTGAGATGAAATGTGTTACCCTGGCTTGGCTGTGGTGGTCATGACAGTGGTAGTTATGTTATCAAACAGTGGCAGAGCAGTGGCGTTGAGTGCAGGTGCTGGCATGGGAACAGACATGCGCATCACAAAGCTCCCAATGCCGATCCAGAAAGCCATGACAAGGCCCGATACCAACCCAACCACTGCACCCTGACAGCAGGACAGAAGCAGAGTCAATTTATGTGTGACCACAACAACAACAACAAAAGCCGTTTCAAACACTGAATTATTAGTAGCCCCAAGTTAAAACAGGACTCACAATGGGGTTCGCCCAGGGGAAGAACATTCCCAAACAGAAGAGTCCCAGCAGGGGTCCACCCACCATGCCAAAGATACTGAAGGCTGCCTGAGGACACACAAGAAAAACTAATTAAAAAACAAACAAACTGTAGCTCAAATCACAGTAATGAATACTAAATACTTGCAGTGTCTGTGTTGCTGCTGTTAATAGGCTGCAGTAAGTTAACAACTGTCTGTATTCATACAGAGTCCTTTATTTATTTTTTTAAAAACCAGTGCCATGATTACCACCATGCACTTTCCAAAACGTTTCAATTCACTAAAATGTAATGAAACATTTCCAGACTTTTTGATGAACATTTACCTGCAGCATAGATCCCATTATAGAAGCAACGTAGGCCATAGCCAGACACACCAGACCATAACCCAGGGCTGTGGAACACATGACAAAAACACACAGTGGTTACACCTCCAACTTCAAGTATTTACAACCACAAATAAAAAGGCAAAGCATGGACTGTATGGCATCTTTACTCTGGTAAGCACACACACACACACACACACCTAAAGTAATTATGTGAGTCACTAGCTCAGACTTCAGATTGCTGCAGACTGAGCCCGTATCGTACGATTCTCTCTAGAGCACAGTTCTGGCTATGAGCACAGCAGCTTTCAAACCTTCTCTTTAAGGTAACGTTCTTCTAGAACAGGGAGAGACTTGATACTCGTTTTAGACAGTGAACGAGGGCTTGCACCAAACCCTAGTTAAGAATAAATAAGGATTTCTTGACCTATTTACCCTACTCTAAAAATATGGAGTAGAATACACCCTCATTAAGATAATAAAACAACAGGCGTACACTCAAGTAAAATTAAAACATCTGCTACTAATACCAGAATAAAAGCATGTGGCTTAGGAGGTAGTGGGGGTCATTGATCCCCGACTCTCCCAGTATGCAGACCTGATGCGTCCATTGGATGTGAATGTGAGATAAAAGCGCAGCAGCGTAGAAAAGGGCTATATTCGCCCTTTTATTATTCTTTACCCCAAACAAAAACACAATCTCAGACTAAAGTCACACAACAGTATTTGAACTCCAACATAACTGCATGTTTACAGCAAAGAGGAAAAGACAAAACTCCACCACTTGTCTCACCGAGTCCTTTGGACAGCAGCGTGGCCTTGCCTTCAGTCATATTTGGAAAATGAGGTTTAATCAGGTCCTCCATAGTTACTGTTGCTAAGGAATTGAAGGCTGACGAAATAGTGCTGGAAGAAGAAAAAAAACCCAAACTAGTTTAAGTGAAAGTTAAGGGTGGTTTAAACACATGTCTGCACTGCACAAGCCTCCAGGAACCAGAACGCCATCATTTCATACAGCGGACGTTTACAGTGAGATCTATTCATGCGAGAGTCGCTGATACTCATTTTTTTTTGGCTGCACATCAAAGAAAAGCTGATAGCTATGCATGTAAAAGTGTTAACATGGACTCAATATGTTTTTATATACTTAATAACCAACTGAAAAGGGTAATGACATGCCTTATGATTGTGTGCTACAAGAACACTAAGTACAAAACACACACACACACTATGAATAACAGCTGCTTGACGTTTTGATAAAGCAGCGTAGCCTCTGCTAGCCTGACTTGTTATTGCCAAAACTCGTAATAAAAAAAAAAAAAGTACTGGGTTCAATCCGAGGGTTATAAATAACATGAATAAGTTAAAACAGCATTTGTAGTTCAGCCTGGGTGGTAGGGTAGCAACCAGCTATAAAAGCTGATACAGGAAGGATGGCGACCAAGTGTTCAGCAGTGGTTCATCATTTACTTTTAAGGTTGCAGAACACTTTTTAAAAACACAATTTAAGACTTAAAAAAAAAATTATACCGTTTCCACAGCAGAATGCCACAAAATCTAGCTATGTATGCAGTGTCATCAGTGCCACGAGTAAATGTCTTTAAATGTTTAAATCCAAGAAACATGGCCTCTATTTAAAGTGCTCTGGAAAACTTCCAGGAAACAACTGTTATTAATGACACTAGTGTCATTAATAACATGGTGAACTGCAGTCAGTATACCATTGTACATCATGTGTAATTAACCTCAAAGATCACGCTATTCTAGTAGTTTAGCCAACTAGAATTTCCACAGACTTGTGGTTTTGCTATGGATGTTAGCAAGTAAGATTAGGTTAGCCAGCTTGCTGTACTTTAGCTATCCTGCACCCATCTGGTAATGGTTAATCTGGATTTTTGTGAGTAAAGTCTAATGAACATAGCCAGAAAGGCTACCAAATTAGTTTGAATAAACATCTGGTAAACATCAGGCAAGGGACAGATAGCTGAAGTTCTGATTTGATCCCAGAAACCAAACAATCTCTCCATGAATCAAATGTTCTGTTAATATTTTCCTATTTCCACTGGCTTAATTGCTAAAGTGAATACAACGTGGATTCACACAGCATGCAATGTGCTCTGCAACCTATGATTTTTAACACTAAGAGATAATAGATGCCAATATCTTAAATCAGTCATAACACCAAGTCTGTAAGGGTGTGTGAATCCTGACCATCAGTCATGGTTGTTGGGTTATTCACCTGAGCGCTCCGCTGAAGAGACAGGCCACAAACAGCCCCGGAAGCCCAGGCAGATCTCTAAACACATCCATCACAAAGTACAGCACCATCTAAAAAAAAGAAACTAAACATTAGAACTAAAACATTAATAATAATCTACTGATACTTTTAAAGATGAAATAAGAGCTCACCTGATCATTAGTCGTGACATAGCCCTTATCCAGAGGGCTGTCTTCTCCATAGCGGGCAAACATGACCAGACCCATCAGACATCCTAAACACAAGACAACCTGCTGGCACGGAAAGACTACATAGCAGGACCTGGAAAGGCACGATGGGTGACGGATAGATGGTTATCAATAGCGTTTAGCGTTTTTTTAAACAGAAGCGGTTAGCAAAGCTTTTTCTGACAACTTCATGTTACTCACATGACAGCTTCTTTCTCTGTGCGGGAACTGAGGTATCTCTGGACCTGGGCTTGGTTCACACCGTACAGAGCCAACATCAGAAAGACCCCCCCAACACCAAGTGTCCAGAATGTGTGGCGCTCCAGAGGGTTGGGGTTCAGGCTACAAAGGCAGAGAGTGAAAGAGCTACTTTGCAAGAAGTAGTTCCAAAATATGTAAAGGCAGTATTTTTGGCAGACTGGTGAACCTCTGAGAAACTCTGCCTCTCTAAGAAGCTCTTTTTATACCCGATCATGTGACTATTGCCAAATATTCCTCCAGCTCCTTCTTTTTTGTCTTTCTATGTTCTGCTGTAAATAAAATATGGAGTTGTGACATTTGCACATCACTGAACTCTGTTTTTACCTCCTGTTTTCTACCTGGTGTCACTGAGTGAAGCAGAACTCCTTTAATTTACTTGCGTTTCAACTATGCAAACTACTTACTCTAGTCCAGAAATACGGCTACCGTTGATGGCTTTCCTCCAGACTTCTGCAATTCCTCCTGCCTGACCAGTCCCCACCACGATGACTGCCAGTTGGCCCGCAAACATGACCACCGTCTGGAACACGTCGGTCCACATCACTGCTTTCAGCCCCCCCTGGGAGACAGGAACAGTAGCAGATTAACATTGGACCATAATGTTCATCATTATAAGTAACCTCATCTGAACTTCTTAAGCTTTTTTCCAGTGTTTCCCACTCCCTTGCTTAGTAATGATTTGTTCTTATGAATAATATACACATCCATCTTTGACTTTTATTTCATCATTAAGCTGCAGCTGGAGAAACAAACTTTTAACAAACTTGTTTTGTCGAAATGACAAACTGAAAAATGTATCTTGAGTTTGGAGAATTTAGACTTACCAAAGCAGTATACAAAGTGCACACCAATCCCATAGCGAGCACTGCCCCCCATAGGTCAAATCCTGTCACTGCATTTGGACAGAATGAAAACATTAAACACTGCAACAGGTTGTCCAACCTTCTAGGTGTGACCGAACATGAAAAATGAAATAATGACCCATGCATTACCTGCATTAAGTGCCAGTGCTGGAGCATATAGGACTACCCCCATATAAATGACCTGCAGAGGAAGAAACCAACAATGTAGAAGAGGAAGACTTACAGAACACAGTTCGGAGGTCATATTTTGGAGTTAGCTGACTCATAACACATTCATAAAGCCCTTTTAAAATACACTGTACAGGGCGGGTTTATCAGCCTGGGCTATCTTTTAGAAGATAAACGACATGGTCTTATACTCTAAAGGTCTGTACACATTGTGAAGAAGATGCAAAGGAAACTATGCCTCATTAATTATGTGTTGTGTTTATTTGGAAAAATTGTTGAAATAAAAAAGGATTGGAAAAGTAAAGAATCTAGGTGTTGCAATGAGCCAGTCAAAGTCCAGATCTCCACCTGATTGAAATGCTGTGGTGGGACTTTTAACAGAGCTGTGCATAAATGAATGGCTGCAGAACTCAATGAACTGATGTTTGATGTAATGTGTAAAGGAGGGGGGGTTAAAAAAAAAAAAAAAAAAATATCCTCCACAAATCTATTATGAAGGTCATAATGAAACAAGTATGTGTGTGTCACATATAAAATGTAGCATATAAAGATTTAAAATATGTCACATGTGACCTTTGACCTCTTCAAGTGATAAAAATGCTTTATAGAGTTTCTGTTTCTTACAGACATGGTTTGAACTGACAACATACAGGGATGATATCTGGTGATTCAAATGTCATGTTACTTTGGACTTTCTTTTTTTGGGGTCAAACTTTAATAAAATGTTTTATCTTTAAAACTGAGCTTAAAATTCTGTTGCCTTTGTTTGGATTGGTAATATTTAGTAATATCTGCCCTTCTTTCAGGCTGACCCCAAAATGTGTTAAATCTATAAAGAAAGTTCCAATAGAGAATGAGCTGCTCAGAAATATACTGTAGTATAATATTATGTCATAAGCTCAAGTCATTCCTGCCCAGTTATTCACAAATCAATATCTATTATTAAGCTCACTAGAGAGTGAGCTGCCTCGGTGGAGGTCTGTAATATTTGTTTACTAGTTACTGTAGATATATAAATGCAATATATGATCTCCATTTCAGATGATTTAAGCTTTCACTGGATATCTATTGCACATTAAAACAACACTTATTCAAAAGGATTCACAAAGAAACAAAGATACCATTTGAAAGATGAAGGTCGCAGTCCCACATATGCGAACAGTCTTGTTAAATCGCAGTTCCAGATACTGTCGAGGAAAGAATGTAAAAGAAAACAAAAAAAAGTGCAAAATCAAAAATCTAACCACATATCATCTCAGAGACAGCCTGTAGTATGCATTCAGCACAGTAGATGTTTACTGAGGATCAGAAATGGTTGTTTAAGTTCTGATCTTCGGGTTAGACATCAGTCATTTGTTCAGTTAATTTGTATTGAAGCACAAGAAGCCTCAATAGAGGAACAGTGAGTGGAGTTTAGATAAAGAGAGATGTAGATTCTTGAGGCAAGGACATTTGTTTCTCTGATGTGAATGTAGCAGGGGTAACACAGATAAGAATGTTAAGCTCTGAGATCATACTTGAGAAAGGCAAAAATAGAAAAAAAGTGTGCTGTGAGAGTGCAAAACTGAAAAATACAGAGAAAAAAACAGAAGATTACGATTAATAATCATTTTAGAAAACAGAAATCAAGTCAGGTCAAACTACAAGTGCCTGATGGTTGTTCATTCTCTTGTTTATGTTGTGAGAGAGATAAGGGATTAACCCAAGGAAACTTACGACAATGACAAAGCAAAAACAAGACGACACAAACAGAAAGGCCTGATACACGTGTGTCTAATCATGAAACGAGAGCCGTGTGTTAACTGTTCTTGTGAATACCTCGTAAGCACTGGACAGTCGCAGTCTGTAGAAGACTGGTATGAATACATGAGCTGGAATGAGAAGACCCAGGAAATAGGAGCATCCCAGGAACCAGTACTCTGTCCCAAATGTGTACACCTCAGATGGAGCACCCAGGATGGCCACAGCTGACTGAAACGTGGCCAGAAGGGAGAGGGACACAGGCAGGCAGCTCATCGAGCGGTCAGCCATCAGGAACTCCTGTGGCAAACAGCACAGGTGTCACAAATCTTTATTAGCATTAAAAAGGAAAATTGACTTTGCACTCTTTCAATATTTCAATAGACATAAAAAAAAAAAAAAGTCTACCTGTGTTGTGCGTTGGCGCCCCCCAGAGAAGGCATAAAAGAGGCCGATGCCAGCTGAGGCCACCAGCAGCAAGGCAAAAATGACGTAGTCCACCGTGGTGAAGTGCATTTGCACCACCTCCCCCATGATGAGGACAGACGTGGAGGGGCTGGGAGAGTGAAGGCCTTTGGAAGCACAGCCTCAGAGGCTGAGATTACAATGTCAGAGTGAACACCTCACCCATAGGGAGACCTGCTGAGAGCTGGAGAAAACAAGAGGAAGTAGGAAAGGATGTCAAGTTAATTTCTCTGACTTGAAACCTGGAAGAAGCATGGGCAGCAGCTCAAAAATATACTGAAGCAGCAGAGGCATCGGGATGTGGTATGCAAAAATAGCAAATCTGAAGGGACAGCTTTTTTCAGTTCGGTAACAAAGAGTTGGGGTTTGAACAGAAACAGGAGTGCGGGGTTTTTAAAAGTTCAGCAAAAACTGTGTGTACAGATGTTTCGCTTTGGTGCCACTAACAAATCTCAAAATAAAACTCCAGCATTACTGCCAGCTCTAACACTCATCCATGCTGATACATAGAGATGATGCACTGCCTATCATTACCATTCAAATTTCCAGATGCTCTGCTGTCTGGTGTTTTTACACTTTTTTTTATTTTTATTTTTTAAATAC
>VUQG01016720.1:11029-21824 GCA_015106755.1 Etia nguti | reverse complement strand
CCCAGATTACTCCGCGAGGCTCCTGACTATGGCAGCCATAATGCTCCAAAAAATCCATCAAGCGGTGCAGCTTCGTAGCTTACCAAAGTCGTACTAAAACATTTTTTGACAGATTTTTGAGCGCCGTGTACCACATAAAATCGGTTTGAGGTCAGTAAGCACAACCAGAATTCATACATAAGGTGCACCGGATTATAAGGCGGACGGTCGATTTTTGAGAAAATGAAAAGATTTTAAGTGTGCCTTATAGTGCGGAAAATATGGTAAATACATTTAATGGGAGAGATGATTTTGATGTGAATGAGCTAGCCAAAAAACCCAACAGGCAGCATATAAAGGAAGAAATGACTCTTTGTACCCTACAAGTGCAATTTCTATTAACAAACTTGGACAGCCAGTTTTATTTATTGTTAATTTTGCAGGTGATGAAGGCATAAGAAAATCTCCTTTAGTCCTTATTATAATTGTAAAGTATTTTAGCTTTATCTTGTCAGTTGGTGACATTCTCTCAAAGATTGGTATATTTGAATATAAATGTTTCAGTGTACCATCTCTGGGCCATCGACGGCTTCTCCAGCTACATCACTTCACAAGGTCGCTGCTTTCAAGCATAAAAACACATATGCTACACATTGCCATCTCCAGTGTTGTGCACAGACACCTATCAAAGTCAGAGAACCTCATCACAATTTCACCAGCAGCTGAAGATGGTCAGAGAGACAAAAGGGGAACGATGCCTTCCTCCTCCTCCTCCTCCTCCTCCCTATGTTTCCCCTTTAACAGTGAGTTATACAGCTGTCTCCTTCCACTATCTAGGTCATCAATTAGCGAGCAGGAGGTTAAAAAAAACAGCCAGTTTTGTTCTACACCTCACCTATATCTCTCCTGCCTTTTGTTCTGAAAGCGAGTGCTTATTAGGAAACTCCTGCCAATTCCTGGGTGAAGGATTTGAGAGGCAAGCTTTAGTGATTCGCTCTAATGCAGTAACTGACTGCTGGGTTTTTATCCTGGCCAGGCTGAAATCCAGCCGCTCTCAGATACAGTGTGTTCCTCCAGCTTTGGTAATTACACCGAGTCCTGTGCCTGGATGTGATCGTACAGTGTTCAGCACTGTAAATATCATCCCTCAATGGCCAAGCCTGCGCTCGTGAATGGGAACGAGTCAACTCCTAAAATATATCACGACTCTTCAATAATGACTATGTACCAAACACCTAAACCTTCACATTAGTGTGTGTGGACTCCAACACAGTCTGACATCACCTGAAACATTTCAGTTATTGTTGGGCGGTGTACTGCATACACATGTATACTGTTTGACCAATAATAATAGATAACAACAAATAATATAGTCCTCACTGCAGGGCAAACATAATGGAACACAATGAGACAATTGTGACAGAGACTATTTTTAACACTAAGATGTGCAATATTTACAAAAGTGCAGGCGCACAGGCTTCTGGGTGATCTTAGCTACCTAGGTAGCATAAAAGTCTGTTAACTGCTAGGCTCTGTTGCTAGATTCAAGAAGCGTAAAGACAGACGGAGGACGAGGAGAAGAGATGCTCAGAAATCTGTGACTGAGGGAGGAGCGGTGACTGCTGCATGAAGGTTTTTAAGAAAAGAGTGATTTTGCTGTCTTCTAATGGGTGACCAAATACTTCAAAAATACACGAGTACTCATTTTTGGCCATACCGCCCAGCATTAATTTCAATGCCAATGAGAGGGATAATGAGGCACTGGTGAACTCAGTTAATATATTAACAAGTACTGTAAAACAATAAAAGAGGAAAGTAAAAACCACAGGGACATGAGGAACTGAACTTCAAAGCAAAGCAGGAGGTAAACCAAGAATATACTCGAACAACAGTAATACACACACAAGGGGAAACATAAGAGTCACGTGAAAAGTAAGAAACAACAAGAACAAGCACTAAGAATTCCAACTACAAACCATCAATCATCACAAAAACTATGACAAAATGAATTGTCAGGTGAAGAATATTCAATTCAAAATTATCTACGCAAACAAAGCGCGCGCCCCCTCGAAAGGAATCAAGTTTACAAAAGGATGATGAAAGCAGACAGAGGGTGTCAGGAAATGTTGTAAATGTGCTGAGTTTAACCGATGTCCTGAGCATCCATCATTTCCACCTGGATAGAGCCTTGATCACTGAGCTGTGCCGTCTCTTGAACAATGATTTGCAGAGCCAGATCACACAGCTGACATCTTTGCGTGTTACCAAAGCTTTTATGCACCCTTTCCTTCCTTCTGACAGGTTGTGTATTGGACACGACGTCCGGGATGTTTGTGTAGATATCTCAGTCCTTTGGCTACCAACTGCGTACCCGCCGATGGGTAAAAACGCTTGAACAAGCAGAAAAGAGTATTTTTTGATCAGGAACAAAGCGTTGCTGTGTATACCATGTAGTGTAGAAGCCATATCAAATGTGCATACATGGGCATCAGGCAGAAAGCAAAAAGAAGCTAATTTACAGGAAGAGAAAATCAGTCGGGCTGTGAAACAGAAATGAATGCAGACATAAATTTACTCTGCTGGCAGAGCAATTGAGGCTCAGTGGAATAAGGGACACAATTAGAGAGAAGCTGGCTTTCTGCTGAGCTGAGAGGACAAATGCCCTTCTTCATTTAGATACAGTGTTTTCTACAGAGGACAGTTTAAAGAGAGACAGAATCTACCCAAAGAGAAACGTGACACGGTGCTCTTCGTTTGAATTCAGATCCTACACACTGTCTCATTAGTCTGCGCTAACCACGCAGTCTACACCTGAAGAAATCCCTCGTCCAACATCCTCTTCAAGACCTACGTTACACTAATTAGACAAATTAACGTCGCATTTTGTATCCGATCACTGAATTGGATTTTTTTGTTGCAAAAAATTTAAAAAAGCACAAAAACTTAGAATATATGAAGTTCATCAGCAGAAAATCAATTTCTGCAATAGTTTTTTTGATCATCATTTGAGAGGGGGTACCTGGAAACAATATTCTCTGTTTTTTAGAGGGTTTTTGTTGCTCTTTCTATGAGTGCAGAGCCATAGTTTAATGAAGGAGCTGCAGAAGGGGTTAGAAATGGCAGACAGTGATGAGGGGAAAAGATATTTAGGGCCTCAGGCATTTCTATAAAAATGGCTTTAAATGCCCAAGCATTTAGTTTCCAAAAATAATTGGTCAAGTTTGAGGCCAAGCATAGGTATTGAAGATTAACACTGACACAGCTAAAAGCATAAGGTGTGGATTACCAAGTGGGCGAACTGGCAAACTGCTCCAGGTTCTGTGGTAACACTTCATTTAAATATGTACAGTACCACTATGACACATTACAGACTAGTTAGCTTCAAAAGGAACTTAAGTTGGGTAACTAAATATGAGTAATTCTAGAGTACTGTGCAAGCCTCAGTGGACCTCAACATTATATCAAATATTGACTTTCATACTTGTTAGAATTGCACAAACTCTGTTAATTGTCTTCTAAGCTGTAATTTTTACATTTATATACTGTTCTGTAAAAAACTGCTGCAAAGATCAGGTTCACTGATAAGTATAAATGTATCACTCCAGCTAATAAAGCCATGATTATACGTACCACAGAAGGATTCAAGAAGTAGTGTTTGGTACTCAAGCTAACCAGCTACCTAAGTTAGGCCATAGAGGGAAATCAGAAGAATACTGACACATATCACCTCATTTACTCTCTGGACATTTTGGGGACTTTGGAGGGTTGCGTGACCTCCCCTGTATCCTTAATGATGAGTTTGTATATATTTTCTGATGCCTACGTAGACGTTTTGTTCTACAATCAGGCCTTAACAATGTCAGAAACCACTCACTTCAGAAGAAGTAGAAGAAGAAGCAATGAGTTAGCAGGAGGGTGGCCCTTGAGCTAAAACAGCTTGTATTAGACAGTGAATGAACTAAGGTGTTGCACCAAGATGAAAAATATAAAGAGGAATAATTTGTAAGTGCTAATAAAATAAACATGCTTATAAAGCTATTCTAATAGGTCCCAAGAATAAAAAATGGGCAAACAATACTTGACTTGCCAGTAAAGGATATTATAATGCCAGTGAACAGTTTAAGAATTTGCATGTATGTTCACTGAAAGCTTTCAGATGAAATCATTTTCAGGGTGCATTCTGGGTTCTCAAAAAGACAAGGCTACTGCCATGATGTGTTCAATATTGACAAGCAATGGCTATGTTTCCTGAAGCTAGTTTAAAGCTGGCTGTGCTCAAGTGGTGCATGCACATTCCTAAGTGATGTCGTCTTCATCATATAACCCCACAGTAAACCTGTTTTAATGTAAAAGTGTGGCAGGACGAGATCTTTAAAGAGGAGCACAGCAGCTCATTTTTGCCCCATGGCTATGTAGCAGCTTAATTCAGTCATGTTACACTAATGTTACAGACAATATAGTGACATGATGTAATGGCATTTGTTTGGAGCTATTTTAAGTTTGTGACTGTTTAAACAGGGATCATGCAGATTTGCTTTGTACCGGTTTGATTAAAGCCAGTAAATGTCACAGAGAAGTCTTAATCCCGTTATTTGAACACATCACGAGGCAGTCGGTACATCTGCACACATCTCCTCTTATGGACCATACTCCACATATATAAGTCTATACTGAGCAAATAGCTGTAATCCCTGCTGTTTATCAGATATCAAAATCTGTCTGACTTCCAGTGTGATTGATGCTTTGGGGTTTGGCTAATGCTTCCGTTATCAGGAGGGATTATATGACTTATGAAAACCTGCCCGGGCTTCTGTAACCGCTTCATGTCATTAGACTGTGTGAGAGGATTGTGCTGCTGCTGTCTGTAATCACCAAAATAAAAGCTGATGTATTTAATCGCAGGTTGTCACTTGCTGCTCTGTTGTGCTGTTACTTGAATAAAAAATAAATAGATGCAAATATACAGCCCCCTCCCTGCCAAAAAAAAGTTAATTGTTGCATCTTGGCCCAGCTTGTTATCCGAAACCAAAAAAATGTGGATGATTAGAAAGAATAGGGGACACAGGAAGAGAAAGGATGTCTGATTAATCATGCTTAACTTGAAGGGGGCGGGAGTGGTGGTGGGCACATCTGAGCTCTTTTCATCATTTGCTGAATGTATTACTGCAAGTCTGGCGAAAGGTGCGCTCACAGAGAGCCAGTGCCGAGTGATTGTGCTGAGGACAGCAGGACAGGATCGACAGCAGAAGGATAAATCACAGCTCCCAGCGCAGAGAAACGCCACAGTCTGAACTGGAAATAAACCGGTGGGACTCCTTACGCCTCACTAATGACCTGTGGTGCTTTGTGCCAAAAGAGAGCTTTCTAGGAGAAGGCCTACAGAACCAAGAAGGGTACAGATGAGCTCTGATAGCGCATCGATGTTCAAAAGGTAGAATATTTTTAGTTCCTGGGTAGGCGTGACATTATGTGTCATAGTGATTTATGTCGACAAGGGTTCGATTAAATCTTTTGCTAAAAACGTAAAAGACAGCTAACTTAACAGTACTGCCATGTTCATAACACCCCACACCACACAGAGGATCCCTTTGTAAGTGTCATTCTTTCCAGTATTTTAGAAACTCTAAATAATTCATCAGTGTTGTGTATTAAAAATCACTGCTGACACACGGCTCTATCTTAGCCTAGAATTTGCTGCATGGTGTCCTTGCCTGCTTCATTTTGATAAAAAGCTGTGTTTGCAGAGGATGGATTTAACCTCTCTGCACGTGCTCCTAAATGGCCATTTGGAAAATGGCAGTGCCACTTCAATGCCAGAAGCCAAAAGGTGTTGCTCACAGCTCAGGAGAAAAGCCATTCAAGTCAGACCGATCACTCTTGCCACTGCTACCTGTCAGATAGAACAAATTGAATTTGTCTTCCTCCGGTGGCTTGTAGGAGCTCTAAACAGCATATTAGTGGCTCTACTTATCAAAGTTGTCAAAGCAAATCTGTTTAGCTGTGAACCTAGGAGCCTCAGATCAGTCTCAGATAGCATTACACACATATGTATGTAGTACACAGGCAGCGCTAATTGAGATTATTTTTGCAGAATTACTTTGAGGTTTACAACAGAGTGCATCTTCACCTTACCTGGTGACGAATGTATCTTCTTTCCACAGTACAGTACAGACAAAGACTTTTATATGGAAATCTAAACTAAGTGTGGTTTTACTTTTTCAAACACTTGGAGTTCATCTGACTATTATTTTAATAGATTTTTAAAAACACGAATGAACATGAAATGTGCTTTAAACAGCTGCAATGTCTAAAAGGCTTTAGCTAGCAAAATGTTAGCATTACAGAATACAACTATGGACAATGTAACATACAGTATGTATTGATAAATTAGATTTAACTCTATTTGAATTCCTGGCTTATGCTATACAATTCACAAAATGCATCTATCTATAGTTTTTTGGCAGTGTCAAGGTTCAGCAGTGGATCCAGTCCTTAAAAATATATAAAATCCCTTTAAGCCTCAGACACATTTATTAAAGAAAAATTGAAGAAATATATAAAGAAAAGATGGAGCAAATAGATTTTTAAAGTTTTAAAAAGCCGGATGTTATGAGGGACAATTTTTTTGCATTTTTTTGTAAAAATCTCTAGTTTATAATATTTTACTACAAATGTACATAAAGTGTTAACTCCCATTTGATCTAGACAGTCTCCACAAATACAAATTAAGTGCTAGTTGTGAAATAATAACAATAATAAAGCGTGGTATATTGCTGATGTTTAAATGCTGAAATGTCACACTGAGCCTGGTGTTGAGATTGATGAAACCAAACCTAAAGGTTTGTTGGTTCAGCTTTGACTCTGTCCTCTCCAGTGGTATACTGAAGGTTGCTGCTATCCTTCCCGTGGGGGCTGAGATGAAAACTTGAGTGATGTCCCCCAACTAGGAGCAGCCCTCTCACTTTTACACCAAGCCTCTTCATCGTGCTCCCAGTGGGAAATCCCTGTCATGCATCGAGCTTGTGGCTCCAATAAATGTAGCTGTCGATGAAGGCTCCTGCTGGCGGGTGAGGCTGAAGTGCTCTCAAATGTGCCAACAGTATTACCGCTCAAAACGGCTTTACATGGAGGTCATTGTGAAGCCGACTGTCCTGGACTCTATATTTGTGACTTATGGGCCACACTGCAATCACGCTCTCCCCATACAAGCGATAAATTGTCATGAGAAAAACAGCTTCTAGAGCTTGTAGAAGACCTAGAATCTCCCATGTATCACAAGAAATCGTCTGACATTCAATAAAAAAAAAATCCGCTGCGAGGTTATTCATTGACAAATTCATATACAGAGGCATCACAGCGTCACTGACCAAGGTCAACACAAAGGAGAGTTCGGTGCTGGAGAGAGGAATGATTGGAATTAAAGTTATACATTTCAAAAGCTTAAACAGTTCTTTAGACAGAAAGTAACCTCCCTAACATCGTCCTACCCCAGTTCTGTCATCCGACTCTCTGCCTGAACACCATCTACCGGATATGCTACATCTAATAACATAAAGCATCAACAAAAAGTGTCAAGTGGCTGTTGGAAGGAATTTAAATCAAAAGTAGAGCCACTGTAGTTGACTTCATTATCTATAAATAACGCAATCTAAAATTCTCTATCTGTGCACATCACATTCTTGGAGAAGTCTCTGGTGGTGATACCATAGCACTTACTTTAGGAAACTGCTTGACTGGTATTAAAACTTTCTGGCCCAGTTTCATGTTCTTGTTGATGACGACATCGATGAACTTCTCCTCCTCCTTCCCCTCGTCTTTCTGAAGTTTTTCAATCTCTGGAAAGAAGCAAGAAAAAAATTATGAGCCTGTGTAGAAAACCATGAACTTACTTACGAACGTACGAGTGCAAAGCAATACAAACCTTCACTGAAATAATATTTAAAGTAACTTTTATTTTGGGATGTACTCTTATTTGCTTTCAGTACAAGAACAAGATGAGAGTACATGAGTATGCAATAGTGGTTAGCCTTGCCTGTCATAATGCCTGGAAACTGCTACACTGGCTACTTGTGTCACACAGTAATGAACACAAAACTCACTTCTCATGAAAACATTTTCTTCAAAATCCTGAACTGTTCAACCTCAAAGTGAATGCTGCTTCACAAATTGCTGGGAAAATGTCAAAAGGCTCCTTAAAGTTTGACACATTAGGGTTGTGTCTTTTGTTCAAAACCCAGCTACAGCACATTTACAAAACACACAAACACAGAGTAAATCCTTACTAAAAAGCAAATATTTAGGTTTCTGTTTTTGCTCCACCGAAAGGACCTTAAACAATTTTACACATAAAGCTCTGTTTAACAGACATGAGAGTGTTTTTCATGATTTTCTCAAATTTTTCTAATACACAGTAAAGGCTATAAATATAAAACTGTAAACTATAAAATTCCACATTGCAACCTAAAATTGGGCATAAATGAAAGAATACGGAAATCTAGTGCAATATATTAACCTTTTTGTGTCATTGAGAAGTAATTTAGTGTTGTTCTGAAAAAATAATGTTTTAAAGAGCTCAAACAAAGAAAGTGATTTAAAGGTTGGGGATGATCCAATGGAAACTAAACCCCTGACCCTATTACCTCGAAGCATTACATGCTAAAATTGTATTTTATTATGTTTACTCATGTGATTGAGCAGAATTGGCTGAAATCTGTGTCTTCCAGAAGCAAGAAGCTGTAAAAACTTGAGATTTTAAGATATATTTATGCAGTGTGTGATTTTGTGAAAATTTATGGCGTCATTGTGACATCATTGGGTTGTTGTAGAGTGTGTTTAATAAAGTTAATAAAGTTCAGCTCTCCCCTTGCCCTTTCATTTGAAGTATTACACTCGATATGGTTTCTAGAATGTTCTTTCAAGATCAACTTTGACCTTGGGCGCTAACAATGAAGGTAAAGGTGAAATGCTTAACCAACCTAGGTACTCATGTCCCCCAAGGCCTAGTATATTGTTGTGAAGTTTGAATAAGATCCATAAAAAATTGTGGGTTATATAAAGTTTTGGCCTTGACCCGATTTTCACCAAAATTAAATCAGCTCGAGCTGTTATTGGTTTCTACCATCTACCATCACACGATATCTTGAAAACTGTGGACGCTAGACTGCTACCAAAGACAGACAGCACCGATTACATACCCCCTCCCTTCAGGGGGAGAACAAAATAAACACAACTGAACCAGTGACAGCAATACAGTGTGTTCTGAGTCAATTTTAAGTACTGACCTACTTTAAATTACTTCTGAAAACACATTTTTTGCAGACTTATTTTTTCATGTGCTTTTATTATTGGTGATCTTTATCTTAGATTTTTTTATTGCATGCTTATAATTATTTCCCGCTGATATATTGTTATTGTATTATTCTTTTTGCTTTCTGGCTTTTATTCTTTTATTGGTATTCATAATTTCTTTTGCTATTTTGTGTTTTCCATTGCGTACCCTTGTTTCTTGTTACTTTAACTCTCTCTTAGCTTCAGTGCCTCCAATGTTTCAGTGGTTTAACACTATCACTTGCTAAGCCAAAGGTTGCTGGTTTGTTTCCAGCAGGGAAGGGCATCTGGTATAAAACTCTGTTGAATTGAACATGCAGCGTAACCCCTTGTGGCGAGGGAGCAGCTAATTACTTCACCTGTGAGTCTGACTGAAATTAAACCCTCACTAACTAGTTCTTTCTACTGTTTCCTTGCAGTCTGTATTTACGCATTAAAATGCCAATAAAGGTTTCCAGTCACGTGAAGAAAAGCAATTTCTTCACCTGCTCTTATCCACTGTTGCTTTGTTTTGTTGCGAGAGTGCAACTGAATGCAGAAGAAACTCAAATGAAAGCTGCCTGTATGTAGGAAAACTGTTCAGTCTGCCACAATCTTCTAATCATATCATTTCTTGTAAACTTCGCTGCAGGGTGACAGCAGCCATCCACCTTTCTCATTCTGGCAGAGAAAGCTGCAGCATGAAGGGGGAGTCAAACAGGGGGTGCTCCTTTAGCTCCTAAATATTTTTGCATATTGAAATTGTTAATACAAAAAAAAGGTGCTGAAAAGAATGAGCACCTCTATGAAAGCAGAAGCTTTGGCAGGTGTATGTTAACACAATACCACAATCACGCCAGGAGCAGCCGTCCCAGTAAATTAACCCCAAACTCAGACCATTCGGTGATAAAGAAACACAAGATCTAAATGTCTGGCTCTGAAGTCCTCAGTTAGAATGTTAAATGTTAAAGTTGCAGACGGTACAATTAGAAGAAGGCTCAACAGGTATGGCTTGTTTGGAAATGTTGCCTGGAGCAAGGCTCCAGCACAGCATCTGAACAAATCGCAAGACTTTTGGTTACAAGACGAGACCAATGTTTGGCCATAGTACACAGCACCACGTTTGGTAAAACCCAGAGCATATCAGCACTATCACGTCATACCAACTATCCAGAATGCACTTGTGATGATTTGGGCTTGAAGTCACTGAATTGACCATAACATACTTGGTTTGTCTGGTAAATCTTACTGATCATAATCTGTAAACAATAAAATCTTTTCTCAAGTTGAATTATTACATCTGTTTGTATAATACAAATTAGAGGCTCCATGGTGTAATAGATGACACATTTGTTATCGAGTAAAAACTCCACAGTTTGATCCTGGGAGGAGACACAGTATTGGATCATAAGTATCGTAACAGAGATAACACAGGCACAATGCCATTTTATATGCTATAGTATGTTTATGGTTTCATCTGCTAAATGTGATTATTGGTTTGTAATTATTG
>VUQG01016720.1:0-11009 GCA_015106755.1 Etia nguti | reverse complement strand
ATTGAGGTTCTTCTGGCGCAAAGTGGTCATTTAACGAAAGCCAAGGATCTCCAACATACTTATTAGATGTCCTCACTGTGACTCCTGTGATGCATGTCTCGTATAAATTTTATGTGAATGAATTACTAAATTAACAATTTTCATTTACTGTAAGGCGTTATTCGAAATTCATTATTCCATGATCATTAAAAAAAATAAATCAAGATGCTATTGGGACTCTCTCTGTGGAGACACAGGGTTCAGCCTTTTCTAAGCCTGGAAATGTGGGGAAAAAATGACCCTCATCAGTATATTTTTTACTCTCAAACTCTTAGTTCCCCTCAGTATCACCCATCTCACCTGTTGGCTGAGTCACAACCATCATTAATACTTTCTAATTTGAGCAGAGACACCGATTTACTTGAACACACACGACATGCGCTACAGTCCCTTTCATGTTCCTGTGGAAAAAATGAAAGGGAGGACACTGGCGCTTGCACCTCCAGGCTACCAAAAGTACTGGCTGTCACGCCTCTTCTTTCGGGAGAGGGAGACTTTGATGTATTTGGAGATGTAACCTTGAACATTTAATCAGATGGATAACATCTGTGTTTCAGCGCAAGGAAAATGGTTTTGCAGAGAGGTGCAGGAGGGGTCCGCGACAAAGACTCGAGGCTAAAAGCCCAACAGGAGGAAAGGGTGAGGCAGAAGGTGAACTCCATCACAGATTTATGTCTCCCGCACAAAATGATTTTCAAACGGGAAAAAAACATTAGATAAAAACAGAACAATCAACCTTTTTTTTTTTTGAGTCAAGGTTTATGAAGACGACTTGAGAATCTGATCTGACAGTGATTAGATGAATTCAAAACAGGGTCTGTTTCTGTGTCTATACAGTTGAACACACTCTGGTTTAACACATCATATGAGCAGAAACACCACCTACCCGTTTTTTCAATTACACTGAGCTGACCATATCAGCACTGCAAACTAGAAACTGCGAGCCAATTGTGATTTCTCAACAAAGCTCTGCAGCATTACATTAGCAGAATGTAATTAAAACCTTTGATACGAGTTTTAACGGGGATAAAAGAAGTATCAGCGAGATGGAGATATCTTTAAGCTTCGGTTTATCCCAAAGGGGGCACGGAGTGCACACGTTCCGAGAAAAAAGACAACATTAATATTAATGCATCACCTAGCAACATGCCAAGACAGAGTTTCCTCCTTCCACCAGGCGTTGTCCTCAAAATATGGTGGGAGACAGTGAGTGAGTGAGACTGTGATTCAACTGCATTCTTTTTTTTTTCCCCCTCAAGCTTACAGCACAAGAAAACACTGCATTTCAAGTCCAAATGAGCCCCAACAGGGCAGTGCAATCAATCAGCAGGTGTAATAGGCAGCCAAAACGGCAGTTTCAAATGAGCTCACCCTCTAAACATGGCATCAGAATCAGCTAGTGCAAATGAACCAACCACAGTTTCCTCCAAAATCCTGTTTGCGGCACAGAAATGTAGAAAATGTGGAACTGAGAAGCTCGTCCACCTCGGAGTCCTGCTCATACCAAAGAGATGAAACATGCATCACTTACACATGCACAGTGTGCCTGCTGTTTTTCTTTTTTCTTTCCTACCAGCTCTATCAGATTCCTCTGTTCCAACTCAATTTGCTTGTCTGAGAGGCACAACAAAAACTTTTATCGGATTTTCACCCCAACTTCCTGCATCTGAAATTAAATGTACGCTCTCAGAAACAGGGGTACAGTAAGAGTCTGTCCCTGCAAATAAAACCTACATAAATGTACCATCTCGGGCTAAATTTTGGGCCAAAAAGGTTTCCAAGCAATTAAAAGGTACATATGTGGACAGTTTCTTTTTGCAGTATCAGGAAACACTAATTTTACTTTAAGTTTTTAAAGATTTTATTGTTGTCTGACCCTCGTTCACAGCATGTCTTTTGTCTTGCCTCCTTCCTCTCAACCCCAATCAAACCATTTTCAGAAGACTCGACCTCTGACTTGACCTTGAGGTTGAGGTCACTGAGACTCAACCTTGGGCTTGTTCGAGATTTTTAATAGATACACCTATGGTATCAATGCGAAACTCCTTCTCCTTCTACTTCACATTCACAAACTTGGGTGTCAAGGTGGCTTACCCGCCTGGCAGTTAGACGACACCATCAGCCTTTTACAACTGAGGTATAAAAAAACCAACAAGGCTACAGATCAGGACTGGGCAATTAATCAAATCTAGTATCCAAAGCATTTTGAAAAATAATCATTCGCATAAGCATTCGTTTTTGCATTTATAAGACAGAAATGTTTCTATATCTTATAAATCAGCCGCACCCCATTTCCTTTAGATTGGTGCACCTGATTTATACCTACTCACTGTTTAGTTCAGCCCTAGTAAAGATCTCTAAAAGACAGCCTTCGGTCAAATAGATCCATCTATAGGAAACAAAACTCCCAAGGTAAACCTGAAAAAGGATCTGTCCTTTGTCTCCAGGTACAAGGGTGCAATGGCTGTAGCCTTGTACCCCTAAAGGTACAATGAGGTACTTCATTTTCTGACAGTGTAGCATCAGAAGTCTTTACTCTTGTTACACTGGCTGTTCTTTATGTGAATCTCTCATTCAACAGAAGACGGCGACTCGTGAAGAATGTAAGAAATTCAGTGGGTTGATATAGCTTTTGAAGCCAATGTGTCTCAGTTGCTCCAAGACCCAAATGGAATAAATTAATGAAACATTGAATTTTGAAGATTTCCTTAAAACATCTTGAGGAGCCACTTGGCCTACATATTGTTGAATATGTATGTACATCCTGTTCCCCTGATGAGGGCTGTTGCTGCTAAACCATGTTGATTTTTTTCTTATTGCTGAAGAGCAGCTGAATTCTTTTTTTTAAATTCCTTTGCTTCTACGGTTATGTAAAAATGTAAGTAGTGGAAATCTTTCACTGTATTTCATTATTACTATATCGGAACAGTGCCTACGCATGAAGGTTATATACTCATATGATATGAAATTTTATTTATAGTTCTAATTTCACAGATACATTGAAAAATATGTACGCACCTACATTTAATAAAACCATCAACATTTTTAAATTATAATCTGGTGTTCTAGATTAGATGCCAATGATTAGAACCTCCTTAAAAACCGCAGTGTGCAACACGGGTTTAATAAGCATTAGTAGGATAACATTATCTGATGGATGCAGACCACACAGCTGATAATAACTACTGAACCGAGGCCATGACATGGAGCCGTTACTCTTCCACTATACATTTTTTATGCTACATCCCTGTTGGCTTGGTCAAAATAACAGCTGTATATAACATCATACAAACTGCTTATGCTCCCATAACTCAACTAGACTTTCTTCTTTGTTAGTCGTTGGAGCCAGCTAAAGATATCGTCATAATCCTGGTCCTCTGGCACAGCTTAAAATCTCTCTCTGTATACCCAGCTTTAAGAAGTGACAAGAGGAACATGTTTTATTTAAACCTGGTTCTCATCTTTGCTGTAGAAGTGTTTGGTGTCAAGAGCGAAAGTTCTCTGGTGGCTTCATATAAGACTGACAAGAGATTTAAATGGATCTACAAATGATTTGAGCTGAAGAGTTTCACTGTACAATCTTCTACATGTAGTTTTGATTTCAGACTGCTAATTTGTCCGGGACAAATCACTGACAACAATAACTGTTTTTTGTGGCACTCTTTTGTGTTTCTAGTTCCCTGCTTCTTCTTTCTTTCGATGTCTTCTTGAGTTTCTTCTTTTAGTTCCTTCCTACTTTCCATTCAAGGTTAATTTTCTCTTGTGTTTTAGTGTTTTCCTTTCCAGCCTTTGTTCATTTTCCCCTCTTTTCTAATATTTTTTCAGCATTCATTGCTTCTACCTTTTCGAACTCCTTCAGTCTTTTATCAGTCCATCTCTTTTTTAGTTATCAGGTTAAATAAAGCTTTATTTCTGTTTTCAAGGCCTCCCTCATGTGTCGGCATTTGGATACAAAGAAGTGTCAATAAACCCCCCAAAATTTAATCATTTGATCTGGACAAAAAAACACGAGGATCTAATCTTCATAGTGACACAGCAAGCATAGTGAACGAGGGCCAATCCACACAGACAATATGAAGACCCAGACATAAGAAAGACATGTTAAAGGGAGAAACCCCAACATATAAGTGTTGTAAACAAGGGTCTTGGTCCAAGCACGGTCCTACATTTACAGCTAGTATATATGTGTACACAAAGAACGCTATTGTTCTTCAGCGATAAGAAAAAGCAACAAGTTTCAGCAGCAATAATCCCCATGAGGGGGACATGATATCCATATATAGCAATGTTTAGTCCAAGTGGCTCCTTCAGAGCTCACAGAGCAGAATGTCAGAGTGAAGCATAACTTAAGAAAAAACTTCAAAACTCAATATTTTATTCATTCAATCCATATGGGTCTCTGTTCAGCTGAGACATAATATTGGCATAAAAACAGCTGAATTCTTTTCATTTTTCACACAACTTCACAAGTCAAGAGTGTTGCTGAATGGTGTGCACAGAACTTGGCAATTAACTTGAAGAGTACAAAACAAGAAAAATAAAAACAGAGTTAAAGAAACTGCAAAAAGCACAACAGCACCTCTCTTCTCCATGTACGTCTGCTCTTTCCTGAGCCCCTCGTGTTTGGGAGTTTTTTGGTTTTTTTAAGTTTCTCTTGCATCAAATGTGTCAACTTTACAACCTATGCACACATTAAAATATATTTACAATCTATAAAATATGTCAGCCTGGGTGACGCCACCCCACAATGGGACACCACCCCAGCTGTCTGCTTTCCTATTAGAAATGGAATCACTTAAAATCAGCTCTGTGATTTAGGTCTTCCCATTTAAAATTCATAAGCTGGGTAGATTTTGTGGGATTATGCATGACTTCAGCTGCATGCTACAGAGTCAAGTTAGAGACGGAAGCAACTGGGTTATTAAGTCTAACAATTTCAGAGCTACGGGATAAATACACTATGTTCACACTGGGTGTACAACCCGATATCACGCGTCTATTACACGCAAAGCCGGTCCACCGTGTCCATTTCACGATTTGGCTCTTCAAAACGTGAAATATACATGCATGCAGAAGTTGCAGTAACAGCAGAGGGAGATTTTATTTCAAACCAACATGAAAATAATCACAGGAAAGTGTTTAAACAGACATTACTAATATATTAACATGTATATACATATGAGCTGCCTAGCTTAATCGTTTCCGGCGATTAAGGACCCAGGAATGTAGTTCATATGTTTTTGTTCACTACCAACTTCGTGGCTTTAAATACATTATCTCCCCCTGCTGGTAATCCAACTTCGTGCCCATTTCACATTTTTTAGAAGCAAAGAATGAAATGGACACGGTGGACAGGTGTGTTTATTACATGTTTTGCCGTGATACTGGGTTGGGATGTACCCACATTGTCAGTGGACAATGACAACCAGTAGGATCATGCCAAGTACATGCTGTGACTCACTTTGACCTGCAGTGCAAACACTAAAGGTAACTGTGTTTGTTTCTATGACTCTTTCTGTTATCTTTTATTTGAGCATATCCTCCTCCAAAAAGCAACCCAGTGGGTTGATTATGTAAGCAACCCTGTGCCCTCAGAGCTGTGATGTTTGGGCCCCAGCTCAAAAAGTCACAGCTCTGGAAACTGAAGAAATTAAGAAGAGGTTTTTAAATATTTCAACACACCTGGTAAAACACTGCCCCTGGTGGTGAAAGTTTCATGTACGTACGTTTTTAATCACAAAAATTGCCTTTTTAAGCTATAAGTACTAGGTATATAAAGGTATATAAAGTATAATATTAGTATATTATTAGTATTATTAAATATGGTTAGTATATGGATAGTATTATTAAATATGGTAAAGGTCTTGAACAGTTATTTTTTCCTGAAACTAAACACCAGATCTGACAGGAATGATCTAAATTTCATATATATCTATATAGCGAGACCCTAGCTTAGCATGAAGAGCTTGCTACTGGCTTCCTAAATCAGTCAGATTAGCACTCTGTGTCTCATTTATTAGTCCTGCACAACAACAAAACTGTAAAGCAACATTTGGTGATTTGTCATCCAGTATTTCTTGACAAACAATGCTCCATTGATCTGATTCACTCATTCTTAGCTAGTTGTTTCACTGTCACCATCCAGCCTGCATGCTTAGCTAGACTAACTGCCCTTTACTAACTTCTTTCTTAACGCACAGGCATATCAAATATTTACCCTGTCATTCTTCTTTGACAATCCAGTTTGACAAAATGTTGAGTTGTTCAGTGAATGTAAAAAAAGCACCTGTTCATTTAATCCCATGCTGCACTAAACCCTACAATTTAAGAGAAACTTTACTTTGTCTTCAATTATCATGGTTTCATTTTTAATAACTGATTAATAAGAGCCATTGTTGCTTTAATGTAAATGTGAAAAGAGCATTCGGTCAGCGGTTTTCTAATAAGGCAGTGTGGGTGCTCTTAGTGGCGACACTTTGGTAAACAATATATATGAAGCGAAAGTTCACAGCCAAGAAATATAATGAGCGCTACATCGGCACTGATTCAAGCGCTAATTACCCAAGAGCCCGCAGTGGCTCTGGATGTTCAAGGATATTCAAACAGTTCGTGTCAAAAACTTTGAATTAACGTGGCACAAATTTTGAATTATAGATCTAATGACACCTTTTTGTGGTGCGAACGAAAGCTGCGGATGAGAAAAAAAGGCGCATAGAAAATGAATGAAAGCCCAGCCAGTGTTGTACTTCACAGAGAATGTGCAGCTATACAGCTCTGGGTTCAATTTAGCAGAACTGACTGGTGCTTTAGAATTAATCATAAATTAAAAAGTGTTTTATGCCACATTTTTTTTATGTTACTCGCAGATTTTAGTTTTTTTTATGTTTGTGGTATTTTTCTAACTAAGGTGCCCCCAGGGCAACATGCACTTCTTAGCTGCACTAAACAGAGACTGTCAGGAGTTACATGCGCTTATATGCAATATTAACAGACAAGTCTTTGGTCTCAAATAAAGGGAAAAAAGCATTATTATGTTTATGTATTTTTTATCTCCAGGCAATGCAGATCACATTCCTAATCGGGGAACGCTGACAAAACTGACACTTTTTCTGTCTTCGTTTGTATTTTATGAGCGTTATTATCATTTGCACTACTTTTCATTTGACTAGAGCACAGACAGGATGTACCTGCATAGAAAGAGCTTATGACTCAATGCGTTTCCTTCCGTAAATAATTGAATTGAAAATTGCAAGACAGTGAGTTTCTCTTCTGCTCCAGCGAGTGTCTGAAGCAATAAAAACATGTCTTGTCTAAACAGCACAGTGGCAGTTTATGGGCAGCTTTCTGCCACTTCCTTTATGCAGCTGATGCTGTATGCAGCTGTCTGCGGCAGACACACTCATTATTTTGTTGTTTTGCAATTACGGGTCAAATGAATGAAATGCTCAAATAGGGGCAAACACATTATTATTCTCATTTTCCAGTTTCCATCCAGCAGAACATGCTAATATAAACTCAATGAAAGGACACCGAGGTCATCCAGAAAGTTGAAATACTCAGAATATAAAGTAAGAATATTCACAAAGGAAGCTTGTTAACAAAACAGAAGCTGTGCAGGAGTTTGAACAGTTCTGCTTGTTCAACTTTAAATATCTTTTTTTTTCTCTATTCATGCCCGTGTCACATTTTTTATTTGTGGTTTGAAGTAGGTGGAGCTTCATTGGAAACGCATGTCCATGAACCAAAGGTCAGTGAATGAACTTTGCGTTCAACTATATATATTTAAAGTGTGACACAAGTACGAGTTATGGAACAGAACTGGTTCAGTGATTTCCATAACAAAGAAATATTTAGCAAACACTGGCTAACCAAGATCAATGTGCAAGGTTACTGTTGCTTTTACAACCCAGAGTAAAAAATATACTGTTCAGAATGGTTTTTATTAGTTATTACACTGGTAAATGTTTTCTGATTTTTACTTGGTAATTTGCTCATTTATCTGTAAGAAGAAGAATCTTTATTCTTTTGCAAAAAAAATAAGGAGCAGCTTTAAACATATCTGCTTAATTTACTTAAAGTGATCACAGTTTAGCAACATTACAATGATTATGCTGTATTATAAACCAGTCAAAATGAACCTTTAATATGAACTTTTAATATGTAAAATTAATAATGTGTAGTTCTTCTGGATGAAAATTGCAATTCACTTAGTATACTTAATAGTCATTACAGAGCAACTCCTTTACAATAGTTGCCATTATGCTCAGAGGCTGAACTTAAAATATAACCTGAACACAGAATGTCTCAGTTTTTCTACAGTCATAGTTAAGATCTACTGAGATTGTTTTTTAATACCACTGAAGAGCTCCTGTCACGTCGACCATCTGAGGCATGCAGCACTCCTCTCCTTAAGTAAAAATCATTCAGGAGGAATACATGTAGTGAGTCCTGCTTTAGAGAAGCTGGAACTGCTTCCACTTTCTTTTGAACCTGTCTAACAGCATTATTTGATCAATAAAACAACTGTTGATCTTTTTTTTCTTATCAAATAATTGTTTCAGCTCAGCAGGACAGCTTTCAAAGCCTTGGTCGTTTTGGCTGAAACACTCGTATTTACCGGTCTCAATAAATTAGAACACCATTTCTTTTCCTGTTGTCCGCTTATCCTATAAAAACTGAACAGGGGACTGAGTGACTACTGAGAGTTTCAGGCAGTATGGTCAGTGCCAGATATGGTTTGGCTCACATACACTTCATGTGTGCTACCAGTGTGACCGCACACATTTAGCATGAATCATGGTGTCAAAGCTGTGACCCCTGAAAGAGAAACTAACAAGGGGGGAAAAAAGAAAAAGAGAAAATAGAATGAAACACATCTTGACTCGCTCCTGTCCTGAAATCTCAATTTCACTCTGGCTCCTCCATTGCCTTGACAAGGTCAGGCTGGCAGCAGGAATTCGTCTCGCCCCCTAATCTGGAGATTACATTCTCGGCGGCTGGGCGAGGCCCTCCCCCCTTTCCCTTTCCTGTTTTGCCTCTCTCCTCGCAACCCTGCCAGCCTGGCTCTCTACTGCGGGGTAACGAGCCAAGACCCACTTACAGTGTGGAGATAATGTCCGCGGATTAAGACAGAGAGCCCCTCGAGTGGAGCCTCTTTCATTTCAGGATCTGGCCTGTGAAGCATCATAAATACAGCTAGCCAGTCAGAGACTCCACTCTGTGAATGTCGGTGGAAGTCAAACTCTGTCCTCTTATGAAGTGTGTGTAAGCATATGATCCTAATCCGCCAAACTCAGTGGTAATGGCTACGGCATTACACAAACACAAAAGAACATTTTCGAAACGAAAAATCATGGCAACTTTGGGGACGGTCTTGTCACCCTCGGGGTGAGTCACCAATTTAAAATGGTTGTGTAAGAACATTAAAGTTCCCTGAAGATCCCCTTGGGTGGCAGGGTTGCTCAAAGTGCAAGAGTTTGGATTTTCAGGACATTTAACGCAACAAAGAAGCTGGAATTGCTTCAGGCTTCTACCTCGTGTGACAGCATTTCACATACTCCAGGCCCGGGTTGTTTGTTTAGTATTAAGATAGTTAGAGGGTGCATTCACCTCGGCACCAATCCATTCACATACTTGCTATCAAAATGTTCTCAACCTGCCGAAGGTTTGCTTTAACAAAATTGCCAATCTGTGAAGTTATGAGCAGTCGCATTAAACAGCCAGGTGTAATAGATGGAGGTTTTCCTGGATAGTTTACGATCCAGGAACCATTTTAAACAAGCTGGAAAATATGTAAAAACAAAAACTGCCAAAGTTAGTCATGGTCAGTGCTTTATCTCTGCTTTGCTTTCTTTTGCTTAGCTGTTCCATCTGCACAGAAAACAGATACTAGTGATCATAAAAAAATAAAATCTGTAATTGAGCCATTTCTATGACCTTGACATCAACATAACACACAAGTGCTAAGTGGATTTATGAATATTATTGAAAGACATATTCTATGACTTGCTGACTGTGCTATACACAGCGGATGTAAGTTCCAAAGCAAATGTATAGAACATTCAGAGATTTGGCCTAAAAACTGCTGAATACAGAATGAGGTTGATCCCCAAACACCCTATATAGGTTAATATTATTCCCCCATACATAATTCAACAAATTTCTCATCGTAAAATATTCTGTTTTTCACACAATAGATCAGAATTTATGAAATGGCTCAGAAGTTTTCAGAAAGCAGTAAGATAAGCAAGACCTTACATTAAAAGAATCCTGTCCGTCAGACATTTTACAGTAAGAGAAAGTTACATTTTTTATTATAAATCTCTTACAGTGTATGTATGAAGATATAGTCACCAAATGAAACACAATTGCTTTTGTGTTAGAATATTCAAATAATATGCATGTATAGTTTTTAGATGTCCAACAGATGACAGAGCAGCGTACAAAGATCAGAAACAGTATCAAATGTACGTGGCAAATACATACAGATAGGGCTGTTCGATATAACGATATATATCGGATGACGATATAAAAACGTCTATCGTTTCATTTTACGCTATCGTTTGTTTCGTGGTGTCGCAAAATAAACTGTTTACGGCAATATTTTTTCATGGTTTTGATGGTCACTGTAGTGGCTATATTAATTTCTTAAAGTTCTCTCTTTCTCTTATATTTAATATAACCACACTACAGACAGACAAGCGCCTGTTTTTATGCGTTGTCGTTAGCAACAACGACAGTAAAACCATCGCGTGTCCGCTTGTTTATTTTCCACATAAACCTTTCACAATAAAGCTCAAGATCCTGTTGAGACTTTTCAAAATAAACTGAATCACGTGAAAGAGTATGAAGAGTGTTTACGGATGAGAAGCAAAAAAGAGCCGTCAGGTGCTCAAAAATAAACCTTAGACTCAAACGTTAGAACAGGCTTTTCCCCGCAGCACGCTGTGTAATAAATACTCACAAAGAAA
>VUQG01016719.1:2298-15380 GCA_015106755.1 Etia nguti | reverse complement strand
TGCTGTGGAGGCACTGGTAACCTAACGGTAATATGACCTCTGAAAATAAATACCAATATACTGACAGATATGCTCAACGGTTGCCATGACTACTGTGAACCCACCCCCTTAAATGCACTGTGTGTGTGTGTGTGTGTGTGTGTGTGTGTGTGTGTGTGTGTGTGATAGCGCGTGCGCGGCCGGGCCTCCTCAGTCCTACCTTGCACTCCTCCATGCACGTCCTAACCGAGTATGCATCTGTCTCGTATTTCTGAACCAGCAGTTCAAACTCGTGGTATCTGTCCTCCGCCTCCTGGTCAAGACGCTGATAAGCCTGGACACACTCACTGCATCCCAGCACATCCACCCCAGTGGCCATATCCAGGGTGCAGTTCATATCGTCCAGACTCGTAAACCCGTAAAACAAATCCAAAAGTGAGTAGGAATTACAAAAAGAAAGGTACAAATCGCTCAGATTCACGTACGCCAACTGTGTCCCGTTTTCCCCTCTACCAGAGAGGCCCCGGCACACGGTCTCCGCGTCCGTGAAAGTAAAGCAGTCTTTGGACAGGCTGTCGGGGTGACAGGTGTCCATTCGCCACAGAGGTTTGGTAGAATTCCCTAGAAAAATAACATCTTGCTCTCTGGCGAGACGCTGGGGGTCAGGTGATGTTTGGATGTGGTGTCGGTAGTTTGGGTACTCGCCCATGTCTGTAATTGCAAGCCCCTCGCCCGACCGCTTGTCTCGGGTTCGCGTCAGTTTTGCCTCGGCACAGAACCACAAGTGATCAGAGAGGAGGACGGTGATGAAGAGCAGAGAGGCCAGCGACAGTCGCCATCTCTGGGCCCTCTCCGACTCGGTAAATGGCTTCTCGTTCTCTCGGGGTGCAAACCAGTATTTTAAGCCTTCGTCATGCTGCCGACGCATCCAAGCACCCCTGGTCATATTTTAGGAAAGTGCTGCCCTGGCCGACTCCACCGCGGGGGCTGCTCTGCCACAATACTCATTGACTTGTTGGGGGATGGACTCCGGTTGGTTCTCCTCTGTATATCGGTGGGGTGCCGTGCCTCCGCCGGTCCAGGGCGCTCCACTATCGCGCCCGCAGCACTCGGAGCTATTCCGATCCAATTAGCGAGCCCGCACAGATTAAGCCTCGCGCTGCCGCATCCCGGTTCTCCATGGCTCTCCTGGGGGAAACGGCGTCCTCTTTGACCGCATGCCCCCCTCTCCCTACCGTCTCTCCCCGGGTTTGTTCTTTCGGCGGGGGTGCAGGGAGACCAGCTGTTGCGAGCCTCTCGGTGCTGATGCTGCGCGTCTGCCGCCGTTCGCTTTGCAGATTCACTTAAAGGAGAGCAACGAGCCCTTTTGATGCAGGCAGGCTAGTTTCTCTGTCCCGTACCTGGGCGAAAAACCTAGAATCCTTTCTCCTGTTGGCCATTGTCATCTTGGACCGCGGTTAAGTTGCCGCCATGTTCGTCTTGAAACACTTTTTCGGAGAGCTGGGTCTGTTTGCGTCATCTCCATCGTTGCGATAGCTCCATCGTTGCGCAGTGGCGGAGCAGCTTATTACCTATATGCACACCACACACGCTCGCGCGCGCGCGCGCGCACACACACACACACACAAGCGCGCGGAGGGTGAGGGAGAGACCACAGGCACAGAAGGGTAGTTGGTGTTGTTTTGGCTATCTGTTCAGGTCTTCGTGAGTAACAGTCGCCAAATATTGTCCCGGCGGGGAGCAAAAACTAAGAGCCGTGGCGACATCTTTCTTTTGGTGCAGGATAGACGCGTTTCTTTCACATTGAGAAGCATGCAGTTAAGCGGTCGCGTTCACTGTTTGCATATAATCATTAAGATTCATTTATCCGGTCCGTTTCACAGGCCAGGTAAGTTGTGCTGTAAGCCGAACCACAAGCTCAAAATAAAAAAGGTCAAAGAAAAGAAAAGCTTTGAGCAGATTACAGAAAATTAGTCATGCTTCACTCGCTTAGGTAGAAAGCAGCTGAACAAGCAGCAGGTCTGTGCTTGCAGGATTTACAATACTGTTTGTTCCCTTCAGTCGGGTCCCGTCCTGCGTTGTGTTTGACCGGTGGGTTTCCAACAAGCACATGGCTTCCAGTTCAGCTCTACATGCAATGGCCCTGCGTGTGTGACAGACAGGAAAAGCGAGAGGGATGGAGAGATAGATGGTAGTTGCTCTTTAGGGCGCGGAAAGTAAATTACAGTATTTATCCTCATCCTTAAAGCTACTAATCATTGTCAGCGTGTATGGCTTGGAGTACTACCAAAGAGACAGGAAGTGTTGCTAAATGTTAATGGGCTGCATATAGTGGAGAAGACAAGATATGATTACCTGATTAATTTGTGCTCGGAGGCCAGGCGGGAGGCAGCTTATTGCACAATTTGTTGTTGAAGGGGATAAAGTTCTTTCAGCCCAATTAGTTTTAGTGCAGCTAGCCTCCCTTTGCCAGAAAGTATGAAAAAAAAAGTGAAAATGTGAAATAATTCTGGGAATTAAATCAGAATTTTCCTTATTGTTGGAAAACTTCCAGCAACCTTAATTCAGCCTCACAGACAGCTCACCACTCCACCACTGTCCTCTCTGTAGGAAGCATTAAATAGGCTCAATAAAAACTGCTACCAACACAATGAAAAGATGTGATTATTCCCCTGTGTGTGTGTGTGTGTGTGGTGGTTTAAGCTTATAAAAAAAATCACCTGAACTTATCACATAACAAAACTGTATCTGACAAGGTGTTTGTGTTCAACAACCCCACGAGGATCATGGCAGCAGTAAAAGCTGCTTTTCTCATGTTGTCAGCAACACAGTTATTTGATTTATTACCAAAATGTCACACACTGAGTTTCAATTTGCTTTATGTTTCTGAACCCTTGTTTGTGTGAGTCACATTAAGATGTAATACCAGCTGAAAGTTCAATTTTCTGGGCCCAGAGTTTGGTTGACTCATTAGCTGGAAATTTAAACCACACATGGCGATTTGCCAAACATCTGTTGTATCATAGCTAGGCGTGTTTGAATGCCCGTTCATCACTCACTGCGCTCACGTATTACTGCAGGGGCCTGTGATGTTCCTTGTGGGGGATAGATGTTCTAATTTGGCTGGGATTGTCTCTACCCTTGCATAATTTCATGCTCTGTCTTTGACCCTAACTGTGCTGTTCTCTCTCTGTGCACAGTTTATAGTACCATAGTACTGTAGTCGTCAGGAATAGTTCTCCAGGCTTCTTGAAGGACATTCAAAGCTCTTCTTTGGATGTTGGCTGCCTTTTGTTTAGTTCTCTGTCAAGATGATCCCAAACTGCCTAAATAATTTTATTGTCTAGGCTCTGGGGAGGTCAATTCATGAATTATTGTATCCTTTGTGTGTTTTTCTATCCAGGTATGGTTTCACAGTATTTGCAGTGTGTTTGTGTTCATTGTCACACTGAAAAAGAAGCTGTTGCCAATCAGATGCTTTCCAGATGGATCAAATTGTGATAGTACTTTTCTGCATTCATAACAATATAATTTTTGACAAGATCTCCAACACCAGTGAGTAAAACACAGTGCCAAACATGGCAGAGCCATCACCATGTTTTACAGATAACTGTAGACACTCACTGTACCTTTCTCTTGACCACCTATGTATATCCTTAAAAGTGGCTTTTTGACAGCCACCCTTTCACTGCATCTATTTCTGATGAGGCTTCAGTGAACAGTAGATGGATCAACTGAAGGGTCAGATGCATCTCTCAGGTCCTGTGTCGCATCTTTTTCCCCTCTTTCTTAAGGACGTGACTTTCTGACTGTCCTCTACATGTCCAGTGTCCTCATATTCTTTAATGACACACTGCAGAGCGTGCTGAGATACGCCAAGTTTTTTTCTATTAGCTCTTTGGGAATCACCTTGTTGGTGCAAAAATAGTATATCATGCCTGTCAAACCATGTTATCTTTGCAGATTGTAGATTCAGTGAAGGAAATGGGAGCAAGTGTTGTGTTTTTGCAATAGCCTACAAGCAAAAAAGCTGCGAAAGATAGCATTTAAAATTGTTTCTTTGCTAAGTTGTCTGTTATGTTTAGACACAACACTGGTTCATCCCTTGAGTTAGGTGCCTTTTTGTGCTGGAGTGATTCATAGGTCAGTGTTAAGAGGCTTTAAAAAAGAAAAAAATCATTTGAAAATAGGGTACAAGGAGTGAAAACGAGTGGGAAAGATGCCTGGAGAACTACTGCTTATGAACACCTTCTGTTTTTTAATAACAAGAAAGTCTGGCTCCTTGGAGGGAAAAAAATAAAGAGATGAGATTTGCACACTACTAAGTATATAAACTGTATATAGCATTTCCATGAATATGTCAGGTCCTAAGACAAGACTGATCAACAACATATGGGGCGTGTGTGTTTGGCACAGCAGAGAGGTGTCAGCTTCTTCCCACTCCCAGTGTTTTTCTACCTGTGTGTTTATGTGTGTGTGTGTGTGTGCGTGCGTGAAGGAGACAGAAATAGTGCCAGGGCAAGAGTGAGACAGAGTATACAAACAGAGACAGAGGGGAAAGAGAGAAAGAAAAGGAGAGAGTCTGTGAAATGAATGCAGATTGCTGGCCCTTAAATCTGGAGCCATCACAGTAACAGTAAGGGCTGGCAGACATGACTCATCCACTATTCATGCCGGGGGATGTGTGTGTTAGTGTGTGTGTGTCTGTCTGTATGTTTTCTGTGAAACAACTGTAGCCTATATACATGTGTAAAATTGACTGCACTGTCACCTTATAATGATGTTGCTCTTGTTACATCAAAGGTAATTTACACAGCTTAGGGCCTTACCCGTTTTTACATTAAAGTTTCTAGGACATCAAAAGTAGTCAATAAGCAATAAGTCATTCAATATCAAAAAGCCTTTTTATATCTATTCTTACATTACTGCCTTGTCTGGCTTGTCAAAGCATCATCGTGCAGACAAAGCTGAACTAAATCTATTTATAAATGTCTATTTAAAACCGTTTAATAAACAAATCGAAACCACCCAAGCGGAGCGTTCAGTGCTTTTCACTGGTGTCTTTGATTCTTTTTCAGCTATTTTGATTTCGACTACAAAAAAAGTAATCACATCCTATATTGTTTTCATGAGTCATACAAGGAGATTAAACTGATGCTTTTTATAACTGATGCTGAGAGTGATGGTTCTTTAAAAACCCGTGTTTAACGAGAAGTCTGTCAAGTAATTGCCTTTTTTGTGTGCGCATGCACCCTGAAGTTCACTGCTGCTGTACATGTGGCCGTTTGCCAAACGTTGTCATATTTGGAGCATTCTGTGAACTATATCAGCACTGAAATGAACATCTTTAACCTACCCTCACTGTATCTCTTCTTATTCTTTGTCTGCTGTTTATGGTGGGCTTTTAGATGCATGTTCATTTTCCTTTCTTTTTTTCCCCCCTGATCTCAGTGATCTGTCAGCATTTCAATCCTCTTTTCTACTACCATCATCCCTCTCCTTCCTTCTCTCCCGTCTTTTACTTAGTAAACCCTGTAGGGCTATACCCTTCTTATTTCTCAGTTACCACCAACCTCTCTTCCTCTTTTTCTCTCTCTCCATCTTTCTTGCCTTTCATCTGCCTGACGTCAGACAGGAAAAAGAGACAGGCTCAGCATCTGTGATTGGCCAGAGAAGACGACGCCCTCAGCCCAGGCTTACATCCTGAGTGGATGTTACAAATATGATATAATGTTCACGCTAAAACTGTATTTTTTTTTTAATTTCATGGAAGAACTATCATTCGAGTAGACAAAAATATATAGTTAATCATAAATACCTTTTAATCTTTATTACAGACAGTGCTGTAGGAGGAAGACAGATCCTCTCTGACCCCAGCCATCCGCAGACTCTTCCCACTCCTGCTGTTAGACAAGTGGTGCTGGATGCATGCAGACCTGCAGCAGGAGGTTCAGAGACAGATTCTACCTGCAAACCATGAGGCTACTGAAATGCTGAAAATCTAAATACGTTCCAGATGCACCAGAATTACTGTACCCACATCCCTGCCCCCTTAACATCTACATTAGAATGTATATATACACGTGTTTATATATATATATGTGTGTGTGTGTACAACCCCAATCCCCCCATAAAAACTTGCGACAGTGTGCAAAATTTAAATAATCTGAGAATGCAATGATTTGCAACTCCCCTAAAGCTGTATTTTTGTCACAATAGATCACAGAAAAAATATCAAATGTTTAAACTGAGGAAGTTATAGACCATGATATGCTATAGGAAAAGAGTGCCTACAGTATCTTGCAAATCCAGTGTTTTGCACATTTAGTTTATAGCTACACTTACGTGCACTGATACATGCAGTGCCTATTTTATTAGTTAGACACATAAAGCTGAAATCATCCCAGTGTAACAACCATGATTTAGTCGGTGATGGTGTATTACTTGACTGCGTTATACTGAGTGCTTCTATCATTCTACGCCCTCATGAATGCAAATAAGAGTGACAAAATGTGGCCATGCTGACAATTTTCTAGAATTTTTTATTATTATTATTATTTTCCTGATAGCCAGCAGGCTCCATATATTTATAAACAGTGAAAATCAATTAAGGTATTCTCAAGATTTGATTAAGTTACTGTACCTTTGAATTACAACACCGAAAACTTAAAGCATTATATTTTCTTTAGTATTTTCCATCACTGCTTCTGATACTTTTCAAGTGGTCTGCAGTTCTTCAGAACTATGACTTTAAGGGAAAAAATGCATATGTGGTATACAGTACACTGTGATGGATTGCACAACTAAAGAAATTCTCAAGAGTCAACCGATTGATTTTCAACCATACAGAGGTGGATGGAAACCAATATCTGCCTAGAAGGTGAGAAAAAAATCAATTTAAAACACTGAAATAGTACATCAGTATTTACATAATAGCCCACAAAGACGCAAAGTGTTTGTGCCATTAAGACTATAAAATGGCTTAATGGTATAATCCTTGCATGTGGTTTGGGGATGATGGGTCTGTTTTACTACATTTTGACTTATCCTATTATGGAAAGCATAGCTGTAATAATTATGGCCCCATTCCACTCCAGAAAGGTCATAATTCTGTGTATGCTGGTTCACCATAAGGGCTTTTTGGGACGCTTAATTTAACTTGCACCTTCGCTGTTGTGTGTGTGTGTGTGTTTGGGGGGGGGGCTTTTGGTCAAACAAATGTACATTCTCTAGAGTGCTCAAGTCCTCATTGGACTTGAGGGAGATTAGAGCATTGATGGAGATGCAATCATGCCGTACAAGCTCCCACCCCACCCGGCAACACCTCTCCTCAGCCTCAGGGTTTTACTCCTGTGATCGATTGGTTCACCACATTTCCATTCCAAGAATCCCTAAGCGGCTTATCAACACAGCTCACTTTCCCAAGGACGCTGCCCATTCCCATATTCATGTTCCTGGATTCCTGGCCTATATTCCCAGTATGCAATCGGGATCTGGAAGCCTCTATCTTCAAAGGAAATGTTTCTGTCAGGGAAGACAGCTTTTACCCTGGCAAAGAAACATACAGAATACTAATATGTAGTACAAGAGGGTTGTTTTTATTGGTTCTTGCATTTTTATGTGCATTATCAATATTCTGTGATAAAGAATGTAAGGAGATTATTTATACCCCATTTATACCTTTTTATGCTTCACATCTTATTTTAAGCATTGTGCAGTGTACAATAGTGATATGCATACAGTCATTGTTCGGTGCATTCGCTGTGTGTTATAAGATTAAACGCCTTTCTGTATGTATGACAGTGTGTTTGTCTTCATCCTGTCTTACACAGATGTTGCATCATTGATGGCCTGAAACTCTATCCTGGGGCTCTCAGAGTCTTGACAGAAACCTTCGTAGGGGAATGATTTTACTTGCTGGGAAAAGACAAGAAGGTAGCAGAGATCATCACAGTACAGTGCTACAGCACTTCTTTAGTTCTAAGAGCATCATGAGACAGAGCAAGTAAGATGTGTACATATTATAATGTGAAATAACCTTTTACTTGCATAAAATTAAACAGAGAATTCCTTTAAGTTTATGATGGTTAGTACTCATCAGTGGATAATATAATTTTATTATCATTCAGGTTTGATTTTATTACATAGATGTTTTAATTTTCTGCAAGAAAAACATGAAGTCAGTCTGCCAGAGTAACTTTGCCATCCAGACAAATACTGCAGTAAGTCAATAAAAAGTGGATGGATTATGATTCCCCAATAATTAAGTCTAACCATGGTTATCATCAGACTACTCTTTTTATAGTAATCTAATCTATTAATCTAATCATAAACTCAAATTTGCCCATTACTTCGGTTTTATGATGCAAGTCTAGTAAAACTAATAACATTTACATCAGCCTCAGATTTACTTTGCTGATATTTCTTTTTACCAAATGTTGCTATGCTAACATTGCCACAATCTACTGGACTGAAAAATGAAGGCCCTGAAGAAGTGCAGTGCTGTTTCTTGAATAGCCACTTACAGCTTAATCCAAAAGTGAGTCAGTCCCCATATGCTCCAATTTTAAAATGCCTAACTTCAGAGCAGAAGAGAAACATGTTTAACATGTTTTACAAAAAACAAAAATAATTAAATTTTATTGCATTGTTATTAACACTAATTAGCAGCTGTCTGTGTGATCTACGCGTAAAGTCTGTGAAAGTACCTTTCCAAACAGGATTGTACAAACATAGGCACTTGGTGATGTCAACAGTCATAATAGTTGAAGGCTTGAAATGCTTCAAAAAGCCGGTGCACAAACTATAAACCATGGGCATGCAGTGAGGAGAAGCGGGGCAAGCAATGCATCAGTTTATTATTTACAAAAGTCAATGTGAGCTCTCTCTGTATGTGCTCTGTTTTGTAAAAGATCTCTTACTGTCTGTTCACATCCATCCTGGAAATAGTGAATCTTGTACCCACAGTTGCCTGTGGAAGGTAGTAATCCGGTCTGCTGCTAAATCTCATAGGTGTGGCAGTGTCACATCAGTAAAGGCCAAGAGGTCCTCACCAGCTTGATGTTTTGAAACTGGATGTGATGACGAATCACTGGCTAATAACTTATCAGTCACAAATTGTTAGCCAGTGAACATGTCCTGGATAGTCCTGTTTAGTGACACTTAGAATGACCAAAATGTACAAAATGGACTTTACATAATATTTAGTTTGACCCTAATAAGGGACTTAGCCTGTTAACTCACTGTTTATCTTGTGTGACGTGAGCTTACAGAGGTCCCATTTTCCCATAGACATCCATAGGACTGTAAGGCTTTCTAGAATCATAGCTATCATCTCCTGGTGGCCTCTGTGTTGGCTTTGCTATATGTAAAATTGTACATTTTTTATATTCAGTCTGTGCTTACCATGCTTAACTAAGAGCATGAATATGTCATATATATAGTGCATTTGCTTAATGTCATGTATTGTTGTTGTGAGCAGGTCAGTCTACTGATATAAGTTCAAAGAAAAGCATTACAGTGTTTCTACTGTGAATAGAGATATGGTGACTACTTGACAGGGGATCACCATAGTCACATTTTAAAATTTGGCTTGAAATATGACTTAAAGAAAATAATGATTAAGCAAAGCAATTACATTTGCTGTGTTTAGATAATGCACAGATACACAGCCTACAGTTTTCTGAGGAGATCTCCAGGTGGAGAGAATGGCCCCCCTAAAACATCAGCTTTACCCTAAGTGTAAACAACAGAAGCCAGGGTTTACAGGAACTCCAAATCCCATGGTGAAGCTCCACACTCCAGCTGAGAAAGTTGAGGCCAAGCCCAGAGTGTTTATGTCACCAAGCACCCCTAATGTCATCAGCAACCTGAGCTTGAAGTAAAGTAACTAATTTCATCTCCATGCCTGCCATCAGTCCTTGCTTGCTAGTCCTCTCCCTTCACTTTAATTTAAACTTTCTTAATAGAGATCAAACAAATGTGAAGTGGCTGTTTTTCTGCACCTGCACAGAGCTGCTGGCATCATTTGAATTCAGTATACCTTGTGTGATGTGAGGTTATATAAATTTTTTATATGCTGAATTTAAAAGGACAACAGCTAGAAGACCTTGGATGAACCATTTATTAATGCAAAGCATTATAAAGACTCAGTGTGTGAGCAATGAAATGAGCCTTGCATTTCAAAATGCTTTTGCCTCTCACTAATCTGTGCTGTCAGAGAAAAGCACCTTCTGATGAAAGGAATATGTCTGCCCCTAGATCCAACAGGAAAGTAGGGGGGGGAAATGTGTATTTCAGCCTTTGAAGAACTGGGAGTGAAGTCAAATCCTGGCTAACATGGATGATGAGTAGCATCCAGTGGCAAGATCCAGTCACCTCTCATCCTGTAGGAGTTGTATGTTCACAGAATAAGCATACAGCTACCCAGATTGCGCTTTGGATGGATCTGGAGGAAGGCCAGTTTTAGCTCTACTGCAATCCCCCAGCTTCATCTCTCTTTCCCTTTCCTCCACTCTCTTCTGTTTTGGAGTATTTACTGTGCTGAGCCTCAAAACATCACCAAGCAGCCACTGCCACTGTGGTCTCACTGGTCCCACTAAAGCCACCACTGCAATTTCCAAGATGATCTGCAGTGAAAAATGCTGAAATCAGCAACAGTGCATCTGCAAATACATTTTTTTTTTTTAAATAAATGTGCTATTTCATCATTTTGGCAGTCTTATTGCTTCTCATTTGGTACTTTACCAGTTTTTGGTATTATTTTTAGCTGTGCTAGAAACTGGTATTAGGCGCTCAGATTGCTAGTTATTAAATGCACCACTTTGGTCCAGATTTAAATATAAAGCATTCAAAGGATTGTGAAGAAATGTCACGCTCCTTTTACTTATTTTTAATCTTTAGGCAATTACAAGCATGTTCACCAGCCAACTGTAATGTTTCCTCAACCCAACATTTATGGTAAATGGACAGTTTCTTTTATAGCACTTTTCTACTCTACTTGAGCACTCAAAGAACTATACACAACATGCCTCATTCACCCATTCACACAAGAACTTTCTTCTATGCTTAAGTGCTTTCTATTTAACATTCGTAACCTAATGAACACATCAGAGTGTTTTGCCCAAGGGTAATCAGGTATGCACAACGGAGACTGGAGGAGCCAGTAATCGAACCACCAACCTGCTCTACGTCCTGAGCTATAGCCACCCCAGCTACACCACCATTATTGCATAAACTAGACCAAAACCAATCCCAAAATACTTGCCACTTCCAGTGTTCACGTTCATTCTTACATGGTGATGGTGGTGAGAAGGATGTTGGAGTAATGGCTTTGCCAGAGGCACAATTTTTACCCCATTTTTTTATCTGAACAGATTCCACTGACTCCAGAAATGTGTTCGGGAAACACAAGAAGCCATTTCTATCACTTACAGACTCCAGGTGGAAGCTCCGCCAGTGCTGTAGCCTAATTGTGTAGCTTAATGCAGCGATATAAATCCAGTTTTTCTTTTTCTCACTTTAAACTCTCTGTGTGGCTTTCTTGTCTGTAAACAGAGCCAAGGTTCAATTGTTATCTGATCTGCTATGCAAAGCGCAAACCCTCGACCTGTGCATCACTGTGTTGTACTCAGCCTGGGCCCTAACTCTGCGTCATTTATCTCATCACACAGACTGACCGACCTCAGATGACTTTGCAGACATACTCTGCAGTCTACCAGTCACGTGCGATTCTCTCCCTCTCCCCCTGTGGTGGCTTGCTCTACTTCTGATCACTGCACACATCTGTGCTTCTCCTGGCAATCTAAAATCTAAGCCTAAGTGAGACAGTCACGAAAGAATGCCACCATTAGTGGCAGTTCACAAGTCTTTTTTTTTGGAACATGCATCACTGTAAACTCATTTAGCCCAGGGTGACGGTAAACACAATGATTATGTCACTGTAAATTATGTTAGTGGCCCATTTGCAGCTCTGCAAACTGCTCCTTAAAAGCGCATTTGTTGTGAAAGAAGCTAGCCATCTCAACAACAGCAAAGTTTCATACAAAAAAATTCTCTTCTCTCGACAACACTTGTTCCTCTCCCTCCATCAGTCATGCTTCTCTCCGTGACACTCTGTAAATATCTGCCACAGACAGAGTAAAGATCAAGAAAAGGTCAAAAATGATAAATTCTGCACTGGTTTGGTCCACCCTGTTTCAATATAAAACCAGAGTTAAAAATGTGGCTACTTTTCTAGCACTACCGCTAAGGTTATAAGAGAGCAGCAACATGATCTGCCTACATTTTTCTACACCTTTCTGTCAAGCATGTGAACCATTACAGTAACCATTAAACAGACTCTCTCAGTGGTGACGTATGAAAGAACATCAATCATCTTCATCTGGTCCTCTAGGCTCACTGGAACGGTGATGGATTGCACCACCGAGATGTTCGATTTGAAGGAAAAGAGCAGGGTAGCATACCTGATATGCTGAAATTATATCTGTAGTTAAATCAATCAGCTCAAGTAGATCGGTATCATCTGAGTTTCCTTCATACAGTGGGGCTAATTTATTGGGTCACAGGGGGGTCATGGCTGGAGCTGCAGTCATACACTGTAATCAAGCCAGAGTCCACTGAGCTGAGTGCTGGGGACCATAAATCAGCTGGATGAACTGCAGCTATACACTGCTTGTTGGTGAACTAGCACAGCATATAGAAAAAAAAAAGGGCAGTGACTCATTTGACCAAGTATTATACGCTGTCATCGGGATGCAGATCTTCACATACAGATACAGAACAGTCTGCTCTCTATTAATTCCTCCCATTAACAGTGACATTCAAAGCTATATCCCCACTGCACATATGCCAGTGTAAAGTACCTTTTCATTAAGCTCTTATTGTGTTGGCCCCAGGGGTGAGGAGGGGAAGTGCCTGGGAGTGTGTACATGGGTCTACGTTTATGTGTGTGTGTGTGTGTGTGTGTGTGTGTATGTATGTATATATATGTGTATGTGTATATATACGTATATATGTATGTGTATATATACGTATATATGTATGTGTATATATACGTATATATGTATGTGTATATATACGTATATATGTATGTGTATATATAC
>VUQG01016715.1:8377-38485 GCA_015106755.1 Etia nguti | reverse complement strand
TTTTTTTTTTTTTTTTTTTTTTTTTTTTTTGCTGGGCAGGCAGGTGGATTCGTCATGTTATGCAAAGTTGTTGAGAGGAGTGAGAATGAATATAAAGTGAATAGAACTACATAGCTGTAAAATTATCCAAGAAGCTGAGTGGACTAGCAGTGATAGATACTAACTTGCTAATAACTAAAAGTCACCACATGAACAGATTTGCATGAATATAGACTTGATGACACATCCTTAACTGGTTGAACATAACATTTTTTCTGGCACACATTATTGCCAAATTTTCCCTCCAACAGGTGACGCAGTATTTGCTGCATCATTTACTAAATGTCCACTGTGCTGGCTTTTGTAACCTGGAACCTTTTGTTTGTCACTCTTCCTGTTCAGTGCCAAGTGGATCGGCAATGTCCTCTCTCTCTCTCTGTGTGTCTCTCTGTCTCTCTCTAAATTTAAACTCCATGCTCCAAGCATTGTCACGACAATGTGGGTGGTGAAAAAAAACAAAAAAAAAACACATGTACACACACATGAAACTGCTCACCATAGCCCTCGACAAAACAGAACAATAAGTGAAGTGACGATGGCTTTGCAAACAGGAACATTGTGGCAGTGACACAGTGTGTGGGGAGCTTTTTGTAGGTGTAGGCTGTATTAAATTATAAGTGTCGATATATACGTGAGAGTAAGGGGGTGTGGGTGCTTCACCCCACTTGGCGGTTGTTGTATAATCTGTCATGACAATTATCTGTCTTCATTCTGTAGTTAGAACAGTTGAACATAGACATTTCTCAGATGTCCATTTTGCAAAATTATGAGATTGTCCTCCCAGAGGAAAGAGGAGCAACAGGGGAGCTCATCATATCTACTACATTCTTATACTATATAAAAAAAATAGACATAAAGTGCTAAGTTATTGGCTAATGCTAACGAGCTTGGTTATTAAGCTCTATGAGTGCACAGACAGCTGCTATTTAATGCTTAGCAAATAATTGGTTAGTTTCCTGACCAATGCAACCTTGGGCTGTTTTGCAAGATTCTGATGAAATGCCTTCAAGAGCGCAAAAAGAGCAAAAACATTATTCCAATATATTTTGGAAAGAACCAAAGTATGTGGAAATTAGTCAAAATTTAACAACATGTAATCGGATAACATGGACACATTTTTGCAATCATTTCTGCAAATTATTATCTTCCATTTTAATTATCTTTATGAATTTGAGATGGTAACAGCACCAGAAGAAACACAGTTGAGGGGTCCAGTTAATTGACATGAATTTGCTGAGGCAACATCTAAAAGTGATGGCCTAGTCATCATCAAAGGCTGAAAACAGCCTATGTTATCCATTCCACTATCCCATAAACTGGACCACTTGCTTATCAGTGCAGTAATGACAATGACGTTCCTCTATTTTAACACAAAACCTGTCTTTCCCCAAAACCTAACCAAAAAGAGATCAAAATGACCTGTGCTATATTTCCTGGTGCCTGTAGGGCCCGACCTTCTTGTTCCAGGACACTCTCCAGTCAAAAGATGTTACAAATGGCGGTGTCTTATTTCTGATGCCCCAGCAGGGTTGGGCAGTTAATTTTCCCACAGGGCCACATGACAAACTTACAAAGAGATGAAATTGAGCAAAACTGAGTTCAGCTCAGCTTACAACAGTCCCTATTTCTCATGTTGCCCCTTGGGAAAAACATTTGTTCTTACCTTGCATTTCTCATGGCTGCTTAGCAATAAAAGCCTGTTGTATTTTATCATCCGATGCTTTCAGTTCGAATTTGCAGGAGTAAGAAGTCTTTAGTTTCCATTAGCAGTAACATACATTTTTGATGACCAGCAAGAATTACCATAGCAAGAGGTGATCATAAAAACTAAATGCAGTCAAAGATAAATTTTAGCAATTGAACAGAAATACATTTTCTCTTGAACGGTGCCCTGAATATTCACAAACACTGCAAACTCCTTGTCTCTACACATATGAAGACATAGCCAGTGCTCCTCCTACAGTGTCTGAAGGGATAGTCAACTTGTTCATATCATGACCTTCAGAAACAACATGTGCCAAGACTGAAAACTGTTCTTATTCAAGTGACAAGGAAATTCACCACAAAGAGCCTACAGCCGATATAAACCTGAGCTCGAGTGCTGCTTCGCTGACACCATTTTATGGCTGACTTCTTTAAAACGTCAGCCAGCCTTGAAATAACCCTCTTGACTTTTTCTCTGTTTGTATCTGAGCATATTTGTGTGCGCATCATGTGTGCTCACAGGTGTGTCTGCACAGCAGGTCAGAAACAGACATCTGGATAAAGTGTATAAAAAGTGTCATTTGTGCCTAGCTGCCGCGGCATCATCTCTGATGATTTATGTGATCTCCATCTTGCTCCAGACAGGCACTCTGTCTCAACCCAACATTAAACCGGGAAGAGTACTCACCTGAGCTTCACCACGCTGTGAAATGAATCAGTGGGTGGCTGTCTATCCGGCACTGCTCATCTGATTTCAAAGTCGTGAGGCAACAATTCTGTGCTTGAAAATTGTGTGCTCAGGTTAAGCTACAGTGGGATCAAATTGTCCACCTGCGTTGTCAATGCATTTTTTTTTTCCTTGTATGGCTAAAGCACATTCAATTCCAAAGTTCCCATTTTTGTGCTGCTCCATGAGAATAGGATGAAACTAGGATGTAAATCCCTAAATTTAAACCACTCTCTCTTCGACTCTCTTTTCAAGCCTTCACTCAATAAATAAAACATTGAACAGGAGTGGAAAGCCCAATCTTTAAAACTGAGAAAACATTCTCATAATCTTAAGGAAGGTGTGGACGGTGTGTATCCTGGCAGGGCACACGGAGGAGAAAAGGAGAAAAATGGAAGACAGGCAGATTTTAAGTTCAATTTAAGTGTAAACCGTGAACTTTTAGCTTCCTCTTGAGCATTTAGCCTACATGAACACGGTTGTCAAATCATTTTTTCCCCTGTGTTCTCATCCCAGCAAGTACCCAGAACACGGTCACAGCAAGCTGTAACAGGAAGTAATCTTACAATTAAATGGAGAAAAATCTGACTTTGCTAACTGGAGCAGAAATTAAACAGAAATGTCAAATTAAGAAGAAACATATCTCAGCCAGTGTAAGTGTTAGGCAGAAATTGAGCCCTCAAAGGCAGAAATGTCAACACCCAGGGAAGTAAATGTTGAATTTTTCACATGAATTTGAAATCAAATGACAGGTTGCATGGGGTGTTCCTTATTCCCTCCAGCATTTTATATCTCAGCCACTTGGATATATTGCCATGAAAAAGTTCATTCATGGATTTTAGGGGATGACTTTCTTTTGATCTTATGATCTCATTTTGATCTGTGGTTTACGTGTGTAGTGTTGGATGAATTGTTGTTGCTTTTATGGGTTGAAGTTAGTTTTTTTTTCAAATACAGGATAGTCCCTTTACTTTGATATAAGCAAATGTCTGCTAAACTAACCAGAATTATCCTATGTTAGCATGCGAACTTACAGAATAAACTAAAATGCTGAAGATAAGATAGAAACACTAACGCCACATTTTGTTACATCGTGCTTGTACCGGGTTGGACATCCTTCTTTCCTTCAGAGCTGCCTTAATGCTCCATGGTACAGATTCAACAAGGTGCTGGAAACGTTTCTCAGAGATTTTGGTCCGTGGTGACATGATAGAATCAAACAGTTGCTGCAGATCTGTCGGCTGTACATCCAGGATTTGAGTTTCCTGTTCCAACACATCCCAAAGATGGTGAGTGTGGAGGTCGTTTGAGTACCGCGAACTCAGTGTCATGTTCAAGAAACCAGTTTGAAATTATTTGAACCTTGACATGGTCCATTATCCTGCTGGAAGCATTCATCAGAAGATAGCTACACTGTTGTCAGGAATAATACTCAGATTGTGGTGTTAAAACAGTGGGCCAAAATGTGTGAAGAAAACATCCCCATGTTACACCAACTTCAGTTGTACACACCAAATCCTGACCCTGCAACCTGATTGTTTGAGTAAAGATTGAGACTCATAATATCAGGTGGCATTTTTCCAATCTTCTACTGTCCAATTATGGCCTTTCCAAATTCTAGCCTCAGTTTGCTGTTCTTAGCTGACAAGAGTGGCACCCAGTATGGTCTTCTGCTGCTGTAGCCCATCTGCTTCAAGGTTTCAGGAGTTTTGCATTCAGAAATGCTCTTCTGCATACATTGGTTGTATTGAGTGTCGATGTAAGTTACTGTAATGTTCTGTTCTGAAATACTGGGATCAGCCCGTCTGTTACCAATAAACATAAAACGTTCAGAGTCACTTAAATCACTTTTCCCCCCCATTCTAATGCTCTGTTTAAACTTCAGCAAGCTGTCTTGAGAATGTCACCATCACATGATGGAGTTGCTGTTGCTGTTTTATTCTGTTGTGTTGGAAATGGCTCTCGCTGAAATTAACATATTTGCTAATTTATTTGTTAACATCCTGGTAATCCATTTTTCCAAACCCCTAGAACTATTTGGGGATGTAACACACATACAAAAATAAACAAAAATAACATCAGCACACACTGATGAAGTGCTCCTTAATGGGTGAACACATTTTGGCTATATGCTATAAACAGTACAATTAAAAAAATAAACAGAAATGATAATATATAGAAAGACCAGACAAACACCAATCAACAATAAGGATTAATTGCATGACCGGAAACATTTGCAGATAAACCGCCCCAGAAAGTTGAGTGTTACTTTTATCACATTTATTATGATGCTAATGTTAGCATGTGGTACAAACTTCATTTTGAATAATCTGGATGCATTAGTATCATCATAATGGTACCCAAGTTTCCAAGTTGTCTATTAAAAGACAGTCCACACACACAGTCCATGCACTGAATGCAATTTCAACCCATCTGTCGGAACAACCTGGCAACCCACAACCCATTTCAAGGAGTGTGTGCAGATAATCCGTGCACAGACAGATCACTTAGATGCTGAATTAATTGCCTGCTGTCTTAGCTACTGTTTGACCATTTCTGCTCTTTTTCCTGCCAAGACACAGTATAGAGTGAGACTTTAGAAAGCATTCTAGAATAAATCAGGGCTATTAGAGCAATATGTGCGACTCTTCGGGTGTTTAACTGGGAGTTTTTGACTTTGGTATAGCTGGAAATATATTCATCGACAATTAGCTGTTGCCTTAACCGACTCTGTGCTTCACTAATAACTCATTAAGTTAAATATGATTTTGTTTTTGTTTAATTTTACTCTGGTGTCCATTGGAGAACATAAATACAACAGTCTCAAACAGTCAGAGTGTTTCACCACAGCCATAGAGGCTTTTCTGAATCAGCCACCAATTTGCAGTAATGAGGAGGTTAGTGTGCTTCTACCCGGAGAAGCAGTCTTGCCACATATTTGCTGATAATTGTCTGGCTTTGTCATCCCACTAATTAGTGAAGTACAAATACCAAAGCATTCAATGTGAGCGGAAACAGACCTAACTGGCTGCATTGGTCACACTATGGCTGTAAGGCTTTGCGGGTTTTGTTATTGTTTTGGTTTTATTGTTGTGTTTGGTTTTGTAGTTTTTCCCCTCATGTCTGCCCTTACGCCCTCTCAGTGCATCCTCTGTTTCCTTCTCTGTGTCTGTGTTTGTTCCTGTCTGCTGTTGGTACCTCTGCTTTGGTTACTGCCTGCTTTATTTTTTTACATCACTTCCAGCTGTTTTCATTTCCTGATTTTGTCTGCCCTTCCCTTGTTTCTGATTGTCAGCCCCGCCCTCATTGGTTTCACTTGTGTGTTTACAGTCCTACAGTTGTTTAGTTTATACTGTCCACCTTATTTAAATATAATTGTCAAGCTATGATTCATTACATTCAACTGACCTAAAAATATTTTGCCTTAGCTAGGTCAATCAGTTTATTATAGGGCGAACACAGACAATAAATCATTCACAATCTGCTTGTTAATTGATGCTGCTTCCAGGTCCAAGCTCCTACTGTTTTCATCATGACTGTTGTCCTTTTTAAGGTATTGTAATGCTTTGTATCTTTTTTTTTTTAACTTTATATAAACAAGCCTCTGAAATAATCAGTCACCGTCAGCCTCTCTGGCTTTTTATTAGCACTATTAATGTGCAGCATGTCTTTAAGCTCAGTTTTTAAAACCTTACAATGTAATTGCAGCCTATCGGCTCACAGTTTGCCAGATACCAAATATTTGAACGCCTAAGAAAAGAATCAGTGTTAGACGTTGTCTCTGCCCATCGGGGACCCTCACATTGACTTTCATTGAGGGAAAAAAGTTGACATCCATCCTCCAACTTTGCTCTGCCAGTGTGTTTATACTATCCTAACTGTAGGTGTAGCTCTGTAGGTAGCCACCAGGTAACACACTATTATACGCCAGCTAGCCCAACTTCAATAACCCTACGAACATTGCTGCTGTTTAATTCTATGTCTTCATGCCCAAAGTGACAGCAAAACCATACATTTTAGCTTTTTAAAAATCCCTCAGTCAGAACATAATGAGTGACAAGCTAGCAAGCTAACTACCTTCATGGATGACGTGATGTTAAACTTTATTTTAACACCTGGGAGCGCAGCCACACTGAACATTTTATTGAAGACAAATGCATTAGGGTTGTTTTTAACTCTCATTGACTCCACAGTTTTTATTTGAGTTTGGGAATCAAAGAAGATTTTGGACCCAGATATTGGCTAATGACATTAGACTTAAGAGGCAGATAGCAACCAATAAAATAAGCTTAAAAGAGAATAAGGTTTCTGTATTTTTATTACTGTCAACATACTTGATGTAAAGAATTTTTAAAAAGAGTATAGTAAAACCCTAACCCTAACTCATAAGCATGCTTCAGCATCTACACGAGAGGGCAGTCTGCCCCACAGGTCTGTGTTTATTACAGTAATGTAATAAAACCACGCAGGCAAAACCACAGAGATAAGTCCTCTTCTGCTGCACACATCTCCAGCCCCATTTATCACACTATGTACAAGCATAGAGGGGACCATAAATATTTGGTTATATGTATTTTTTCAGGTTTTGTGCTTAAGTACATTAAATTTTAAAAAGAAATAAAAGCTTCATTTTTGTGTTTGTTTGCATTAGTACTGAATTTTTACAAATAAAGTCCAACAATCATATTTTATCAAATTTGTACAGATATGTATAGAAATCAACGTCACATCGACCCTCTCCACGCCGCCACCTGCAGCTTTGCTTGTCGTGGAGTCTCCTTCAGCCTGGTCTTGAAGTGGGCTGCTATACAATCAGATTAAGGGTCAGTTAGTCCCAGGCAATCCACTCCTCAGAAGCTATTTGATTGCTTTGGCTTTGGTTGTATATCCGCTGTGAATGGTAGCTATTTTTGATCCACAGAGTTGGAACAAACAGAGAGCTCACGTGTGCCTCTGCATTCGTCATGTTGTTGCTTCCATCAGCAGCGAAACAGTTATCACTCACTGACAGTTATTTCACTGCCGTCCCAAAAGACTTCAAAAGAAAAATGTATTTAAAATGTATTTCTCCGTTTCAAATTAAAACCTAAACAGCAGACATATTTACACCATTTTCCTGTAAATTCTAATACTATCGGTATTCTGTATTTAATTGAAACCAGAGGAGCCATAATTTATCATAATACCTGCTTTCCACAACATGCAGTGTTTACTAGACACACAAATGAGCTTCAGTCTCTGGGATACCTGCTTTCCTGTAGGGCTGACTGAAGGAGGATGATAGCAGGAGGAGGTGTTACAGCCCCCCTGGTCCGCAGCTAAATAATTCAAGCGACATCTACACCTCAAGGCAAGAATGTACAAGTCAATACCACTGATTCAAAGGTTTCTATGCTGCGTCTGTTCCATCAGCACAGCCCATTAAAAGTCTGGCTCTCCTGACCAATTTTAACATTGAGCAAGAGCACGGAGTGTCAGTAAAAAAGACTGATACCCTGCTTAGTGAGAGAAAGGCAGGAGACTAAATTATGTTTGCCTATTCATGCCTTGATCTGTCAGTGTCTGTGAGTTTCTTAGTGATTTACTGTGGCCTTTCTCGACTAGCATGAGTCATCAGAAAGCTGCTTGTCACAACATGGTCAGACAAAGCTTGGAAACTAAATTACTAGATTATGATAGATAAAAATGAAAGATTTAATAGACAAGCATACTTGTAAAAAAGGGGGGGAAAAATCCTAATATCATATACAGTAATGGAAAAAGAAGAGTTTAAAAAGAGAGTTTTCACAGGTCTATAAGAACTCTTGTGTATAACAAGTTCATTCCACGATTCTGTACCTTGGAGAGCCACTTTTAACAGCAATAACCTGAAGTAATTATTTTTTGTATGACTTGATCAGACTCTAATATCAAACTTTAAAATGTTGCTTCAGTTCACTGGTGTTTGTGGATATTCATTTATGCACAGCTCTCTTAAAGTCTTGGGACTGCATTTAAGTCAGGTTAAGGTCTGGACTATGACTTGGCCATCACAAAATTTTGCTCCTTTTCTTTTTCACTTATTTTTTCTGTAGAATTGTTGCTGTGCTTGGGATATTTGTCCTGTATCATCATTCAGTTTCTGCTAAGCTTTATCTGTCACATCGTTACATTTAACTCTAGAATACTTTGGTACACAGAGGAGGTCATTGTCGACTCAATGTCTGCAAGATGCTCAGGTTCTGTGGCTGTGAAACAAGCCCAAGTCATCATCCCACCACCACTGTGCTGTGTTTGGTTTTCACTAAACATGGTGCAGTGCATTATGGGCACACATCTCCACTTTGGTCTCACCTGTTGAAAGAAAATTGTTCCAAAACTTTGAAGGCCGAAGCCATGCTGCCATGTTATGTTTTTAGAGAGAAGTTACCAGGAGAAGGCTTTCTCTTTTCTCTTCTTTTTGTGTTAAAACACAGCTGAATGCTCCAGACCAGCAAACAACCACAACTTCTGCTTTTATAGGTGTGGTCACACTTGCTGATGATCAGGTGATTTACTCTCTTAATTCATATGGAAGAAGTAAGGGTGTACTTTTTCCCAGTTTTCACAGTACTGCATAGAGTTCCATTCAATCTTTTTCACTTAACTGTATGTCTGTATTCAGTATGTTTATCAGAAATTGTTTAGAATTTTAGTGCATTTTAAAGAAAAGCAGACTGCTTTTCTTCAACGTGAAATAAAGTGTACCTTTGAGGATTTTATTTCATCCAACAATAATTAATGCTCCCATCAGTAATGAGCACAATCTACCTCTTACTGGTATTTAATGAAGCTGCCTGTGAGGACCTGTGTGGTGTCTTTTTGAAGACAGTCTTTTTTGGCTCAGATGAACTGTCCTCATGCTCAGGTATACACCAGGGTTTCATTATATTCTGGTTAGAGCCAGTTTGCGCTGCTCTGTGATAGGAGTAGTAAACACCACTGTATGAAATCTACAGTTTAACATGACAAAATAGTAGGTATCCCTTTTTGAACAAGAGTGTATATATATACACATCACACCAGTTTTATCCTGTTAAGGATTGCTGTTTTCTCACACCTTTCCTTGGTAGTCCAACATAAACACCTTAGCTAGTGATTTTAGATGATGCTATTTATTCATCTTTCTACCATATGACACTATAACTTATACTCAGGATGTAATCAGAAAGTTTCCATAGAGACTGGAAATGAATTCTTGGTGTACAGCCTGCACAGTTCACCGATCCCTGTGTTTCATTTTCATGCACCTACATTGTCTGTTTGCACCAGCTGTCTCTCACTACACTTGAGCAGACACTTATAATGCCCTTCTACCCCAGCAGCCAGAATCTTGATTTCCACAATCTCAAGTGTAGATCAAGTAGAGGCAAAGGCGAATACTGGCTTGGATTGCCACAACAAAAGAAGGGACACCAGTCATGTTGTAAATTAAATCATTCTTGATCACATGAAAGTACAGTAGATCAGCTTTCATTTATTAAAATCACAGCTTTGTTCTTTTTAAGTTGTTTGCATAACTTGACAACTTACATTGTCAAGTTATGCAAGTTTTTCTACTGGTAGAAAAATATGTCAGCAATATAATGTTTTGACAATTAACACAAAGTACCTTGCATGATCACTCTTGCACAACTCTTTTGTTTTCTTGCATCTTTTGATGCACCTACACACTGAGTCAATTATCAAAACTACTGAGTGTGAGGTGGAAAAAATTGCCTCTGAAGGGTAAACACCAGCTAAAATAGGAGATAAAAGAGCGGAGAAATAGAGTGCCAAGAAACACTTTCTATCGTAAAGTCTATATATGTATGTGTAATAGGATATAATAGGCAGCAGATACAGTCATTATACCACGATTATTGACTTTATACTTGCCAAGTAAATCTCATTATATGATACAGGACTTTAGGCCATGTATACATCTCTCAGGGTGGATATTGGTTGAAATGGTTCTATTTCATGACCTTTTAGCAGTCAGATGTAAAGTGTGTGGATTTTGGTATGAAGTTTCTCTCTTCTGTGCCTAAGAGCAGACTAAAAACTTTAACTGAAAAATCTACTACTATCTGACTTTTTAGCAGAATTATGCAGAGTGTGATGCTAGAGCTTTTGCATGTTATCTTTATTTTAAATCTACTCGTTGTATCCCCATCTGCAACACTGCTGGCACTCATTTCTTTGCCTTTTGCTCTCATCTGTCTTTGTCATCTTTTCCTCTCCTTATTGCCGTCTCTCTGCCATTACCATGCATTGATTTGAAAGGCTTCATTTCCACAGGCTGTCGCAGACTCATGGACTCCACCAATCAGTAGCGAAAGTGGAATTATATTAAATGATCGTAGAAAAATTAGCTCAACCGTTACATTTAGACCAGTAAAAATTCCTCAATAATTTGGCCATGCTGTTACTGTGGTTCACAAAATAAGGATCTAAACCATCCATGCCATTTGCGATAGTAGCATTTTATAATGGACTGTATAGCTAAAATTTACAGACAAATGTGAGAAATGGTGTGCTGAGCTGAATATGAGGTTCCCACAGAGTAATTTCTACAGTTAAAAACACCATAGAAACATCTGAAGTTCACAATTTCAATAATACATCCACTTAACATCCACAGAACCATTACTAATTACTACTGTCTGTCGCTTCTCTTTACTAAATTGAAGCCATTCAACTATTATGTAACCATGAAGAAAATTTTTTTATCCCTAACTCTAATCACCTCAATCCATTAGAAACTTACTTCAGATGCATTTGGCTGATCTTCATGAGTTGAAGCTTTTAATTTACTTTTACAAAGACAATTCCCCAAATTTGGAGATGCTGTGTAAAATGTAAATAAGAACAGAATGCAATGATTTGCAGATCTCATAAATTCATATTTTATTTGTAACATAGCAAACATAGCAAAAATATTAAACTAACAAAATGTGCCAAATGTGTAGCATCCCTTCAATGTTTAACAGCAGTAAATGTCTGGGAACTGAGGAAACCAGCTGTTGGACTTTTGGGAGAGGAATGTTGTCCCATTTCTGCCTGACATAGGATTTTAGCTGCTTCTGGGACATTGTACTCTTCAAATGTTTTCAATTGGTGAGGCCAGTTCAGCACCTGAAGCCCTGCTGTTGTTATAGATGCAGTAAACAGTTTAACATTATCTTGCTGAAATATAAAAGGTCTTCCCTGAAAAAGATATCGTTTGAATGGGAGCATATGTTGCTCTAGAACCTGTATATACCTTTCAGCACTGAAGGTGCCTTTCCAGATGTGCAAGCTGCTAATTCTACAGGCTCTGATGCATGCTGGAACAGATGTAGGCTTTTGAACTGAGTACCGATAACAAGCAGTATGGCCTCTCTTCTCTTTAGACTGGAGCAGGCAGCATATATGTTTCCAAAAATAATTTCACATTTCAATTTGTATGACCAAAGAATAGTTTGCTTTTGCCTCAATCTCCGCATTTATGGATGACACAGTGACACTGTGTTCACAAACAGTGATTTCTGCAAGTGTTCATGAACCCATGCTATGATTTCCACGATGGAACATGAAGGTTTTTAACGCAGTGCTGCCTGAGATCATAAGCGTCTGATGATGATGATGACATTGATGGCTTTCATTGTTAACTTTGCTTTATTTCTAGTCAAATTTGGATTCTTGCATTTATGGTGCTTTGAGCTTTTTATGTAGCAGTAAAAAGCTTCAGTATCTGAATCTCAGTTTAGTTTGAGCCACATTTTGGGATCTAGTTTCTGAGCTGTAAACTCATTCCATGGGTTTCAGTTAGATCCTGCCTCACTTTTCTTCCCCTGTGTTTGTTAAGTCTCCATCTCAGTGTTTGATATTCCCCTGTTGTATTTTGGTAGCTGTTTTCTTCTGCGGCTTGTTCCTGGTTTTACTTCCTTTGTCTTGTCATTCTTGATCAGTTTCAGCTGTGTCTGGTTAACCTTATGTTTCCAGTTTCCTGATTAGTTCTTGTGTCTTCAGACCCTCACTTTGCTTCTGTTTTTTGTCACGTTGTACTGTTTAATCTGCGTGTTTGTTACCTACTTGTTTCTGTAGTGAATTCCTTGTATTTCTAGTGCTTTTAGAAATCCTCATTATCCGTGTGCCTTAAACAGTTTTTGTTTCTCCTGGAATTTAATCAGCCTAAATAAACGGCTCTGTTTGTTATTGGAATGCTGTTTTCCTTCGTCCTTGTATCTGGGTCCGCACATCTTCACTTTCCAAACGTGACAGCCCATCTTTACTACTCAGAAACTCTGCCGTTCTAAGAAGTTCCTTGTAACGCTTGCATGTGTTAATGGACCCCAGCATGACACATACAGCCTGCATTTGCCTTGCCACACTCTTTTTATATCCAATCATGTCACTGACCTGTTGCCAATTAACCTAATTGGTTCCTAAATGTTCCTCCAACTGTTTCTTTTCAGTGCCACTTAACTTTCCAGCCTTTTGCTTCCCCCATGAGACATGTTGCTGCCATAAAATTGAAAATGAGCTCATGTTTTTTATAAAATGTCAGAGCTTAACCATTTGATACATTGTGAATAAAATTTGGGTTTATGAGATCTGCAAATCATTGCATTCTGTTTTTATTTACATTTTACACAAAAACCCATTTTTTTGTAATTTGTTCTTCTATTTCTGTCTGTTAGGCTAGCTCGACACCCTGCACTGAGCTACCATCTTCTCGGGCTCATTTTGATAATGGCCACCTCAGTGTTAATGCAACTACTCAAACACTGCTAGAGAGAAGAAAAGGATCTCCTGTTGTTGCTATAGAAATATTATATATATATATATATATATATATATATATATGAGAGAGATCAGTATTAAAGATAAACACAAGTTGTTTCCTTTTAAATGTTGCTTACACAGTTTGATGGTGGGGTTCTCTGTAGGTACAAAATTTCATTTACGTTGAATTATTGCTTCAACACAAGCTAACTGACTTTTGGAGAATTGCTCTGTGCATATTTCTTCATAATGCTGATCTCTGCTGTGTGGCACTTTAATGTTGTGTACTCCGTCACTGCTGATGGATTGAACACACTTTTTCGGTATTCTCTAGAATAATAAAAAAACAGCAGTGGGTGTGTGTCTCTGGGCAACGCTATTAAACTCTGCTCAACTATATGTGTTTATTTTTTAAGACATTAGTGGGTGCTATGAAATGAATACAGGAAACCTTAGGAATAACCTGTCATAGATGATTTGTTTTTGGCAGCCTTGTGATGTATGGCATCCTTTAGCCTAACAGAACTAGTCACACTATCTGCCCCCTGAGACTGCTCATTATGCTGAAGGAAATAGAGGCTTGAATGGATGTAATAGAGAGAAAGCTTTCGGTATAACATTCTTTGCCTGAGGGTGCATAAGTCTGTGCTGGCAAAGCATTGTTTCTACCTTTATGCCTTCTATCTTATTGTATACTATTCTGGGTTTGCTGGAAACTGGGTCGTGTGTAAAGGGTAACTTCCTCCTACTGACCTACAGTGGTTAACTTTGACTTGCAAGTGAAACTACTTTTTTCCACTAGGTGAGGCAAAAACCTTACCTCTTTCCAACGTGGTTTTAAGCTACTCAAAGCTGTGTTACATGCATGATCGTTGCATTATTTGAGAACCAGGTAGTTTTAGCTTCAGGTAATGCAAACCATTGAACTGTATGTTCCAGCTAAGCATTTGCACTGTGCAATATTTAAAGTTATGTTATAGATATATTTACTAGCCTGCAAAACTAATTTTCAGCCATAGCAAGCAGGAATGTAGTTATAACATAGCTTACCCGGTGAACAACACTGTGGAGGATTTTGCTGCTAAAATAGTGGCACAAAGCAAAAGTGAATACAGGATATATCAAGTTGCCACAAACACATCACTAGATGCAGGCTAAGGTTGCTGCTTGTGTGCTGGATATGTAAAAAGTCGCCTGTTTGCATTCACTTTTGCTACTTAAGTGTGACAGTGTCAGTGGTGAATTTTTACTGAGAATAAATCGCAGTAATAAAGCTTTGCGGACATCTGCTAAAACAACATTTTGTCATCACACAGACATTAAATGTACGGGTCATCTTTGTTCCTATCCCGTAAAAGCTCACTCCCAGAAATTCACTTACAGCTCAGTTAAGGATTATTATGTGCATGTGCTGCTTTTTGCAATGTGACAGCAGCATTATGCTGTTTAATAGAATTAAACAAAGAGGCTCCATCAGCTGTCTTTCAGTAGAGCTCTATAATTGTCCATTAGAGTGTTGCCCTGGCATTGCATGTCTCTGTGTATTGTTTTGCTTTGTGCACCAGATACTGAAGACATACTGAACCTCATTTGCTCCTAAACCCATTCAGCAGCAGAGGCACCAGTTATGTTTGACTCTCAATACTCTGTTTGGAGCCACTGTAGTGTAACTTGTTGAGTTAATGCTGTGGGAAGTGATGACATTTTTCATTCATAAGTATGATGCGTGGCATGTGGTGATCATTTTTCACGATGCAGTAGAGGCTTCAGTGGTGAATTCATGGGTGTCACTGCTCCAGTGTGTTTAATCAGCTGCCTGTGCTGAGACACACACACACACACACACACTAAAATGATCACTTTCTAGTAGGGCTAATAAAGATATATTGCTGCAGTTATGAGGTCACCAATTTTGTTGGTGTGGTTATTGATTGTCAGAAGTTAAGGCATCATACCCTCAAAGTGTTTCTCTCACAGATGGTCTTATCCTAATGAACCACACTAACGAGCCAGATGCCTGTGTGCTGCATTACACGAGGTCCCCGTGAGGTTATGTGGAAAAAAACCCTGCAAATATTTTTAATTGACAGTGCAGAGAGGAACCATGTGTGCGTGTGCAATCTGATGTAATGTTAAATTGTGGTACATGAGCTGGCATAATGTTTGGCGAGGATGGGTGTTTGAATGAATAATTGAAGGAAATTCAATTAGGAATGAGATTAGAGAGGGAGTCGTTTTACCCGGGCTCCAAATGTGTTTGGAGAACTCACTTCTCCAAGTCTTTTTAGATGCATCTCGTCTCCTGGAGTTTCCTGAAAAGACACTACTCCTCCCAAAGTATTTCATAGTAAATTTGGTGCAGACTCATAAAGAAAAGCTATTAAATGCAACTTCAAAAACATGTCTGCTGTTTTTGATTCATGTTCTTGGTTATTGCTTTTTTTTTTTAAGAGTCAGTGTATGGTTTGATGATGGATGCGCAGTAAACACTCTGCGATCCATTTATGATGCCTGTGTATAATAAAAACATCCTGCTTGTGTGTTGGCTGACGGTCTGTGTGCCTTTATTGCTCTTCTCATTCTCTGTGCCTGCCCATCTTTTCCTGCCTGCTCTCCATCTGTCTGCCTGTTTGTGTTTACTTGTAATCTATTTCTACGTCACTCTTGAGCGATTGGCGGGTGAGATATTAGTAAGTCAACATCGAACAACACACTTATTGGACACATTCATCATTCAAACTGCAAAATGTTTTACAGTTTGAATCAGAATTTAACGTCACCACCATGTGTGCTGAGAACAACTGCAGTTTCAGCGCGGCCTTCTTATCTACTGTATCTTCTTAATATGTTCACAAAGGCTCATTAAAATAAGCTTCGCCCTGCATATGAGAAAGTTTGGCCATTAGTAGTGCACAAACAGGCCTCCATTTTCTGTCTCCCATTTGTGCCACAGCAGCTATATTGTCCAGTAGAGGGCAGCATAGACAACTGAGAGGTTTGGTCTGTGAAATAGCAAACTAAAATACTTCTCTTCTTTTGCAGGGCTAAAGTGTTTCGAGGAAAGAAGGTCCTTGGGGAATATGACATCAAAGTGGAGCAGGTATCATACTGGATTTAATAAATATGTGATGCTACAGAAAAGAGATGTCAGCCATCAAAGTGAACTGATATTCTATTCAGTATCATTCATAATAACATCAGAAGATACTTTTCGCAGTTATGATGATCTGATAGGAATTTAAGTTTTCTCTTTAGTTTAGCTTAAATCTCCTAGAAAAGAATATTACTGTCGACATCAGTAGCGTTTTAAGCCACTAGGTTATATTATACTGATAAACATTTCAGAATGCTAACAGGCTAAACAAAAGATTGTGAACCTGGTAAATATTACCTGCTTCACACCATAGTGATAGCATTGTCAAACAGCATATGAGGTTGATGGTGTTAACATTTACCCCAGGATTCTCGTAGTGTCACCTCATAGCAAACTAAACCTTCTTAACATGAACACACACAGCTGCTGTCAAGACATGAAGTCTCTCTAATGACCCTTTAAACAAAGCTGTTTGATTTGTCCACATTTTTCTTATGTAACATTCACTTATACTAATACTTTTTGCGGGGTTTTGGTACGGAAAAATAGTAAAATAATCAACATTTTTGTATACGTCAAGAATGACATTGATTTCATTTGTTTTTTAAACATCATAAAATTTAATTGCCCTCATCTGTCTTCTCCTTTGTCCAGTAAAATGAGTATCCACACATGAACAATTGGCTAGACTTGTAAAACAAAAAAGTACAGTAAAATTATACTGGACCTGTGTATTAGGCTGCACAGTTAATTTTGCTCACGTTGTTTTAAATGCAGGATTTGGGTGTCACAGTGGTTTCATATTGGTTCAGCCAACTAACCAGAAAATCCTTTTGCAGTGCTCGGTTACTGCATTTGAGATGACTATTCTCTGGGGTTTCACACCAAACAGTTTCACACCTAATAGATGTTGACAGTTAAATTACAACCTCAAGCCTCACCACAGATGTGAAATAGACACCAGTGGAGACAGAAGTCGGCAGCTATGAGTCACAGACAGATCTTCGCTGTGTTTTTCAACCACACCAAAGAGCAGCGATGTACATTGTTTTGCTGCACAAGCACACGGTTTATTTACGCTGTATAACACAACGTGAGTGCGTAAGTAAATAACAGCAGGAAAAGTTTGTGCTGCTGAAAAGAGTCGTTTAGTGTTTCTGCTAACGACACTTGATAAAAGTGAAAATATTTATTTATTGTTTGTTTTGATTGCACCATAACTCATTAATTCAAATGATTAATAAAGAATAATGTGCATGCTGTGAAAGTAGCTTTATGAGAGAGCGAGATGGCACATTGCACAGGATTTCCTGCACAAAAACCTTCAACAGTGAAACAGAGTTATTTATTAAAAGCACAAATAACCAATCATAAGCATCAGATTGTATCAACGTTGCATAACTGATTAAATCTTCTTCTTTTCTCCTTCTGACATAGGCCGAGTTCTCAGAGCTCAACCTTGTCTCACATTCGAACGGGACCTGTAATGTGGACATGCAGGTCATCAGGGGCGGGACCAAAGTTGTCAGGTCAGCATCACACATACACAGACACCGTCACACACATAGAGACAGAGTAATTGTTAAAACATCATTATCCTAATGAGTAAAATTGAACAGGAATAATCCCAAACTAGAAAGAAAAACAACACAAATTCATAAAAAGTGTAAATGACGACAATACATACGGAAAAAAAAACCCTGACTTTTACCCACTCTGTAACTTACCAGCAAGACATCTGTCAGCAGTGCTAAAGAGTGGTTTCCAGCTTTCAGTGTCATTCATCTTTTCCTGATGTTACTGAAAGTGAAACAAAACTTAAAGAGAGACATGAGCAGGCTAATGTGTGGTATGGTAGGCATCAGCGGGGCAACTCTTTGTGAGATAATTTCACCTTGGTTCTCACAGAAAATAGTAAACGGACATGAAATGCACCAGTACGCAACAAGAGCTTTTGATGGCAAACAAAATGAAGCTGTAACCACTAACTAACTCTACCTACCATGCCATGCCATTAACCCAAACCTACACCATCCTGACAAAATCACCAAACTTTGTAGTTTTACTGCTGTTGGAAGGGCATGCAAAGGAGCACAAGGCACAACGCTGCACGTGACGCAAATGATTCTCCCCCTTAAATTACAGCCACTAAACACAAATGAGTCCTTGCAAAATTGCCACCACTTTGAATCCTTGTGAAAGGGCAAGGACTTACAGTTTTAGCCCTGCTTTACCATGTTTATGCATCAGTTAGTGTCCTTTCTGTAAGACAGAAAAGCTTCAGAATGTATTTGGAAAGAATGAACATTGTTTACTGAAAGCTCTGATCAGTGGAAAAAAAGCAGAGGCGTAAGACCACAGAAATCACCCGCAGGGCGGTACAGTAGATTTGCCTATACTGTAGACATACTCACACACCACAAACCACACTGACAGAGACAGCAGTATCCTGGCTGAAGACTCATTAAGCAAGACTGTCACTCCTGGTGTGCAACAAGCAAAAAAACTAATAGGAAATGAAGAGGGTGTAGCATCACTTTTATGATGGGTTGGCCTGCACGTGCTCGCACAATAACCAGGGCCAAATGCTGAAGATAATGTGGAGTAAGGCAGACTTTAAATTACTGTGGGCAGAATGATTCACACTCGTCTGTCCCAGCTGTGTCATGTCTACGGAAGTCTTATTCTTTGTGTGGAGGCGATGAATGAGTTTCCAACATAAACCTCAGTGTGTCTTGCTGTCTGCCTGTGTGATGCACAGTTTTTCGACCTGAATGCACCTACAGTTGATTCTGTAATTACACCGTGTCCATTGATTTCAAGTCAAAGCAGGGAGTTCCTAACTGCTCAGATACCGCGTTGCTAAGTAACCTCGATCCCTGGAGATCTTTTTTGTCCAGACTTCACCACTGCACAATCTACATCTATACTGTCTTTACTCATCAATTTCTGATTTTTTAATTTTTTTTGTAATGTATGAAAAATGAAACAATAACAAAAAGTATTTGTTTTCTTATTATTTGCATTGAGACACTCTATGCGCTATTTGCATTTGGGTCCTTGCTGGTGTTATTTCAGCAGTACTCACAGAGCATTTAGCAAACTCTTCAGTGCATGTATGCATAGTTAGCCTCCACATACTCAGACACACGTACAACCCGTCAGGTCAAACCAAAATTTGGATTTAATTGCTCATTTTTAATGTTTATCGCTATCAGAAAAGCACTATAAAAAAAGAAAACCAATGCATTGGGTTATTTCTTAATACTTTACTTATTCTTATTTATTTTTTTAAACAACTGGTAACTGCGGATTTTTAGCTGAGATTAAACACAAGCAAATGTTCAAATGCATTGTATGTTAATGCACGTTGACCATAGTCAGTATTCATAGCATCAGTATGTGAAACTCCCCCCAAAACAGCTAACATGGCAACGTGTCTATTACAGCAATTTCAGTAAATGCAACAGTGTGGCTCATTGATTGTTTGTGATCTGAGCCATTTTCAGAATCAGAATCAGAAATACTTCATTAATCCCTAAGGAAATTATGGGTTACAGCAGGCAGCATGCTGGTTGGCGCATGCTCACTAACAAAGGAACCCTCCGACCAAACATACTTTACACAAACATTATATTGGGAAGACAGGTCAGAGAGGTAGGCTGATAAGAAAAACAACGAAAGTACACAACATGAGGTGAGAGGAGGAGAAAAAAGAACTCCACCCAGACTGAGCTCCTAATGGGAGAACAGTTTGAGAACAGAAAAAAAACACCTCAGCACAAAAAAAGCACATGAATCTCAATACACCATAGGAACACATGACAAGCAACAGGGGTGGGTATGGGGTGAGAGTGAGCCGGTGTAGACAACACATCCGGTCCTGCAGCATCTCTGCGCTGGTCCAGTCGACCCGCCGTCTGCATCGGGAGGGGACAAGCATCGAAGGGGTTTGGAAAGGGGAGGGGGGGTGCGTGTATATCTGTATCTGTGTACGTGTGTGTATGTGTGTGTGTATCCTGAGTTCAGCTGAGAGAGTGTCCTTCGCTTCAAGCTAAGTAAACAGTCTTCCAGCCGACCCAGGTGGCCTTTGAAGGATCTGGAAGAACGTCAGTGAGTCTCGTTATCGTTGTCACGGGAGAATTGTTGATGTTCTCGTCAGCGTCAGCCTTCAAGAGTCCAGCTAGCGCCGTCGGGGTTGGGGTGGTAGCCGCATGATGATGGTGGTTATGTTGTTTAGGACAAACAGACTGCATCTGAATTTTTACGGTTGTTCTCAATGTCCGTCAATTTCCCGTTGAAGAGCCGTGAGCTTCTCCAAGGTCTTTCCCATACTGCGTTCCATAAGAACAGTCTGAGTAGTCACAGCCCTCCCCGTCGCTTCGATCATTGCAGCTAGCCTTGTGGGGTTTTGTGGGTCTGCTTATCCAGGAAAAATCAAATCTCTTTTGCTAATCTTTGTGGTGCGTACATAGAGAGCATCCATATGCTCAGCCACACACATAGATATTGAGGTCAAACAGGAAAAGGCTCCACTAAAGGAATCATACTATTTGATGAGAAGTCTTCAGGAGGCCATTGAAAATGTTTTAGTTTTTGCGTTTTGTCTGACTTTTGTCTGCTTTATTGAAGAAATTACTATTTCTTCAATCATCTATATCATCTTTTTGAGTTGAAAGAATTTATATTTAGAGTCACAAATAAATGTGCTCAAAGGCTAAAAGTACTATATTTGAAAGGCCCTCTTTTATAAATCTCAGTCATTGTTCTCAGTCGTTTAAGCCTCATTTCCACTCCCATGTTTCACCACAAATGAATGGGCACACGCCTAAATTTCGTCATTTACAAAATTGCTCTTCTATTTAATTATTAGACAAACTGGCAAGACAATATCCTGGAAGAAGTTTCTAAAGCACAGAAAATGAACTTTGGGTTGGTGTGTTTCACTTATGGTCTCTATGTGTATACATCGTTTATACATCTGACATCCAGCGCTTTAGTTTCATTTCATACTGAAAGCTTGTTTGGATGGCTGTGGCTTTCTTGGCAACACCGAATGAGGGTAATACTGATGATCCTTACTGCCAGTAATGAAGAGATTACAGTCACATTAATTGCTCTGTCCTCTCCACCAGAGTCTTTTAGTTTGTTGGAGTGTCTGATTAGTATTCTCAGTGCATGAAGAGCTGGTGGTGGTCACACTGCGGCAGTTTTCACTCTCTGTCTGTCTTCTTTCACTCCTTTCTGCATCTCTTTTTCCACTGTATTCTTTCTCACACCTCTCCTGTTTCTCTCTCTCTATCTAGTTTTCCTCACATTCCCTCGCTGTCATACGTGCATGCAGGGACAAAAGAAAAAATAACAGGAGTCATGTCCTGTCAGCATCAGCCATTCAGTGAGTTGAACTGCACTGAATATTGTTTTTGACCTTAACCCTCTGGTTATAAATTGTTTCTCTGAGCTTCAGTGCTGTGGGTGGTTTTTTTGTATGGAAACCTACACAGTTTCAAATGTAGAATATAAGAGAAAATCAACAAAAATTACTTTAAATCAATAAAAAAAACACTGGGAACATATTACTCTCTGCAATTTAACATTTATTTCTTTTCACTTGTGCATAATAATCCCTCATTGCCTCTCAGTAGTTAGATTTTACTGCACTGCAGTCCCCATCACTGTTAACTGAGTGATGCCTGTGCACAGCCACCTCTCTGACAGTAGTATTTCCTTCATTTTTACCTGCCACGATGAGATTTCCCAGCAGGACAGAATGTGTGTAAGGCTCAACCAGCTTCTTGCCCACCCCAGTTTTACCTCCGGCTTTTGGCAATAAAATAACATGAGAAAGCAAGGTGAGACATATAAATTTCAGTACAAATAGTAAAACTCGCTGTTTTCTAGCAGCTAATTTAAGTAGCAAAGTATTTGGGTTGTCCAAAATATTATGAAGGGGAGGAATATAAGAGGAATATGCAATAATTATTGGCAAATACAGTGTTTAATGTTTCAAACTTAATGTTTCCCTTTATCAATGCTGGGATTTATTTTTTTTCTGACAGCAAAACAAAGATGTCACATTTATTGCAGTGGAGCTTTTAAATGGAGATCTTTTTTCCTATTCTGCTTCTGCACTAGAAAACAGTTTGCACTTTTTCCACACAGAAATCAATCAGACAATCAATAAAGAATCAGACCTCTAAGCAGAACTAACAACTGCATGGGTATCGATAAAATTGTGTCAGTGTTCATCTCTGTTTAGCAGTGGCAAAGAAGTAAAAGCAGATTTTTTTTTTTGGTTGATTGATTAAATGCTCAAAACAAGACTTGAATTACTATTAAATGACTAATTATAGTGTTTAAACTAATTCTGACGTCCTTCCTGAGAGAAACTTTTTTTATACAGTAATTTAATGGGTGTGTGTTTAGTTAACCTGTCTCCTGCCCCCTTTTATAATCTGCTTATTGCCTTAGGTAATGTATTCAAACATGAAAGGTCATTTCGCCCAAGAACAACTGCTCAATTTTACTTAAAGGGCTTCCAGATCCACAAGTTTTCATCCGCACTGACTGAAACATCCAAGTAGAGACTCGACACAAAGCAAAAAAACCTTTCTCACTCTCCGTGTGGGCACAGAAGATAACTGTGATGTTCCTGGTAATGCTTATCAGTGGGCTGTCATTTTACTGTACACATACTGTACACATAATGTGATAATACATTTAGTTTGAAGGCTTCTTTTACCTTCAAAGTTCTTCATGTATTAAGCAAAGAAAGATTCTCTCGTAAGAGTGCTTGAAAGATGAGAATCTACTCTTTGAGGAGAGATCTAAGTTTGTAGTTGTATTTTTGCACTTCACTTTTTGTTCATGGATACGCCTAAGCTAACACATTTGTTTTGTAGCTGTGCGAGTTTACCTACTTTATCATAATCTTTCTTGTTTTCCATCCAAAAGTGCACCTTATGCCCTCCAGTTTTATTTGAATAAAAACAGCAACACCCTCATGTTGCTTTTCTGTGGCTTTGATCACACAAGAACTTGCGTATATAAGCACAGAACACCTAGAAACCAAACCTATCAATTTATTCTTTATTCACCTGCCTTTATTTTTGCATTCCAGGTCATTCAGGCCTGACTTTGTGTTGGTGCGCCAGCATGCCTTCAGCATGGCCCAGAACGAGGATTTTAGGAACTTAATCATTGGTCTTCAGTATGCTGGCATCCCCTCAGTCAACTCTCTGGACTCCATCTATAACCTCTGTGACAAACCTTGGGCTGTAAGCAATTTCAACAACACAAATTTACAGCTGCAATTATCTAAAGAGTATTTTAATCACTCTACATCGTAACTGTACGATTTTTTTAAGTTGTCAGTTAAATGTTTATTCTGCATGAGTCTCCTAACAGAGTGCAAGCATTATAACATTATTATTACTATATGATTGATCTGCATATATTTCTTACATTTGCACCATATTGCTGCTTCTCTCTTTTTTTCTCATCTTCTAGTTTTCCCAGCTGATCAATAATCAGAAGAGGTTGGGTTCAGATAAGTTCCCTCTCATTGATCAGACCTTCTACCCCAACTACAGAGACATGGTAATGCTATTTTCTGCTTACTGCACACTGTAAACTGTGTTGTGATCTAATTTGCAGAACACTCACACCTCGCTGAGATCTGCGGCTGGCATGTGGCAATGTGGTGTGCAGATTATTATATAATATATTGTATTTACTAATTTACAGTAATTGCCTGTTTCAGCACAGCGACACGGTCTCTGAAAGGAGAAAACAGTGTAGCGCATCAATTAGGTTTCAGGATGCCTGTCAAGTTTTTTTCAGTTTTGACGTATTTTTAGCAGAAACACTACAACGCCATTGCACGAATCCTTGCTAAATATATGCATCTGAGTTTGTGAGAACATGATAACAATATGAGAGGAGTAAGTATTTTTGTTTTTTAAACAAAGTTGGGCTAAAAACTGTTGTACAGTACGATGAAAATCCATGAGTTTTTGTTATACTAGATTTAGTAAAGCATTCATGTGGTATAGTATAGCAATAAGATTTAAGACACATTTTCTTTAATCTAACTGAGCTCTTGCTGAAGTCTTGCACGGTTTGTTTTCTTTGATGTTTGGTAGCTGAGGAGAATTTCTAAAAAAAAACACATGACACACAGGTCATCTGAGACATTTTATATACAATCTTTTTTGGTACATGGAAATAAAAAAGACTCTATTCGGACAGAAACACATAAATACAAACCCGAACAGGTCTTACAGTATAAAACAGACATGAAACTGTTTAATGCTTCACTAAAGCCATACAGTTAGGATGCATTACTATCATTTTACTATGTTCAAATTGACAGCATCCAATGTACAAATGACTGCGTGTTGCAGGTTACATGTAAGTAGTTATTGTTAAATGTGACCATAATACGATGTTGAGACATTCTTGATGTTGATGTTCACAATGCATTTTAATCTGTATGACTTTAGTAAAGTTATCCATGAACAAGACAGGGGTCAACTCAAACTTTTTACTGAGTTATTATATTGAGTAATCTTAACACTAATTATCGTTCATTCAAGGTTGTCAGCTATTTTTCTTTTTTGCTGATTTTTTTTTTTTTTTAGATGAATTTTGAGATGAATCCACTTCATCTTTTACTTTACTTTTGTTTTATTTTCTTAAAGTGAATTGAGCCTTGTCTTGTTAAATCATTTCCTCTATGGAGAGGGGGGCAGGCTTGGCTTCTACAGATGGCAGTGCAGTTGTTAAAGCGCTGGATTAGATTTTTTGGCACAGGAAATAGTACAGCCAATGAAACTAAACACACGAAAACACAAGAGAAGAATCTATGCTATAAGAAAAAAATATTGTTAGCATTTATAATGTTAATTGTCACAAAATACAATATTTACAGTCTCATAAATTTGAGGGGAAAAAAACTGTGATTAAGGTGAACGAGACTCGTGGTGTATATATAATTCCTGCATCAGATTTAGTAAAAATATAATTAATTTGAGAATGTCGGTGGTGCTTTTCTGCCTGTATATCGTACTGTGAAAAGGTTTAGGCAATTATGCATTACACAATACCATTTTTATGGGGCCCAAATTCAGTATGCAGCATGAAACAAAACAAAGAAGCATCTCAAAGAACAATCATTAGAAGAACAAAGAGTCCTGCAACAGATGGTATAGTCCCCACAGAGCCTTGGAGTCTTAATCATGGAGTCTGAAAGGGTTTACATTAGGTGACAAAAGCAATGGAGACGGGGTAAATCCAGCAGAACATTGGAAAAATACTCAGAAACGCTTAGAACTGTACTGAGGTTAGCACTGAAAAGTACACTAACTATACAGGCACAATTTGCCTTGGATTTACATGTAAAGGTTGCCCACATCAGATATGGATCAATTCATAAAAATGTAAAAGTAAAAATAATTTTTATGGTAGAGTTTTGAAAGAGACTTTCAGTTTTTTAGTGCCTAAACCTTTCACACAGCTATGTATACACTGTGTACTTTTATTTGTATTGACAGTTAGGACATACTATTTAAAGATATTCCCTCTCAGGAGGTGTAGAGGAAAAAGGGGGGAAAGGAAAGCTGCTGCAGTGGGTCTGGAATTGGTGCAGAAAAGGTTGTGACAGCTTCCTTCTATTATTTATTTACTATTTTTGTTTCCTTATATAAATTTGTCTTATTTTTGCAGCAAATGAACACCTTTATGCTTCATACTTCATGCATAAACAAATGTAAGGCCTTGTATATTTTTATGCATTTACTTTCAGGTAAAAGAACGTTCTAGATCAAATGATGAGTCTAATCTGGCCTGAGAGCAAGAAGATGATTCACTGGACTGCTGGAGTTTATACAGATTTTCCAAGATTTGCTGTAACAACCACCCAAAGCTCACGGTGACATTATGCTCACTCAAATATAAAATTTGGCCAAATTTTTCGATGAAATCAGTTCCTATTTTCCACCCCAAATCTGATCAACAAAAGCCTAAGCAAGGTTTATTTGTTTTTTGTTTGTTTTTTCATGAGGCATATTGGGAAACATATGGAGTAAAATGAATCTCAGAATTACAGGTCAAGGGTCAGTCATGTCAAAGAAGTCTTTCTCAGACGGAGGCCCACCCCGGTACCAGCTACAGCTTGTGTCAGAGCGGCGGATGCAAGCGTACTGCCGAGCCTGCTCGCCGTTTAGGCTGTTATCCAGCAGCCAGTCAGTCCACAAGCACTCGTTTTCTCCTGTAGATGCACACGGCACTGTGTAACAGGTGTTGATCTAAGTAGAAGAGAAGAATAATCGATTCAGCCCTGTAGTCGTTTTCTTGTCTCATCATTTATTAGTGAAGTAGGTCTCCCGTGTATTGTGGATTACAGTTATGCAAAGGTTGGAAGAGAAAACAATGTTCATGCATTTTGGACAAAATAAAAACAAACAAATTTTTTTTCAATATAGAGAAACGGTAAAGAGGCAAAGCAGGAACAGATGAGAAGAGTGGCCTTTCCACTGTAACAGCTGTTGCACTGTTTCTTTAGTCGAAGCTCATAAAGACGTCTCTGACACAGACAAATGAGTGTGAGAAAGATAAATATGTATGCATAGAGAATTAACAGTCCTTACTCACTCTGCATTCACAGCCCATCTGGTATCTATAGTTGAGATTCTTCTTTTGCGACACTGATAAGTTGTCCCAAGACTCTACCAGATCACACTGGCCAATAGAAATCCTCCCATCACTCCACATGCTTCCTGTTTGGTTACATCAGCATTTAGCCTTTCATTCAGTAGAACAGATTAAATAAATATTGCCGTGTCCAAAGGTCTCCATAAGAATCTTAATACTACTAATAATAAACCAAAATTTTAAGAGCTTCATTGGTATACAGCTTTAGCTTTTAGTTGATGATTGTCTCACCTTGTGGCATAAACCTTATATTGGGTGGTGGTCTAATGAATTTGTTTAGCGCTGTCCCCGGCAGACAGGAATCAGTCTCAGTGAAAATGAATAGTTTCACTCCCAAAAGAGAAGCCATTTAGGAAAATGTCTCTCTTTACTGATCACAGCACCAATGTACCAACTTGCTTTTTCTTACAAAGCGCAACATAAAAAGTTTCATTGCATACTGTACCTGAGAGCAGATACCCTGCCTTATTGTTGGAGTCCAGCTTGACTCCACACAGCGATGAGAAAACTGGAGTGTACACATACTGGATATCCTTAGCCTTGTCAAAACCTTTGAACATCTAGATACAGATGAGAGGAAAAGTTTTCTACTTTTTAAGAATGAACTTGGCGTAATGTAAATTTCATGCAGTACAGTATGTGCAGCAACAGTGTCGTGCAAAGGAAAATAAAGAAGAACTCTAGGTTTCCAAATTATAGCACCAGAGCACATCCTAGTGATTAAAATCCAAAATTGTTGCATATTTATATTGAGCAGACATTTTTATGAAGAGCAGATGTTAATTCTGTTCAGTATTCATTATTAACACCATGAGGTCATGTGGAGATAGACATTTGGAACATTTCAGCTTGATTTTCCCCCCCCCATCGCTCTAAAAATATTTGGACATTTTGCCTTTATTTGACAGTTAACACAGGGGCAGGAAGCACTTAAAGACAGAGGGGATTTTGATGTCAAACAAAGGTGGGAAATCAAAGCACGGATGTTGTACTGTGGTGTGTGTGCCCCTGAGACATTTAACATGCATGATACATTTTACTTTATAAGGTGCAGGCTATATGTAGCTCAGTTTTAAAAAAGGGGAGTCGGGGGGTGGGGGGGATAGATATGTGTGCATGACCAGAGCTCTCACCTTGATCATTTTTATTTCGTATTGGATCATCTTCATGTAAGGTGAGGAGCTGTTGCTAGGCGACACAATCTTCTCTCCAGATATCTTGGCTCTTATCACTGTTTGGGAGACAGAAATAAACAAGGATTAGGTTCCTGCAAGTAAATCCAAGATAAGATAAGAATGTTGTTTGCATACAAGAAACAACCTGTGCTTTTAGTTAGATAGATGGATAGATGGATGGATAGATAGAGATGCATTTCCTCTCGGTAGTGATACAGGATGTGTCCTCCTCTCCTCTGGGAGGGAAATCAAAACCCACATGGAATAACAAGTAGCTCTCTGCTTGATCACTCCCATTAACTACCAAGTCCTCTCCACAAACGCATACTGTATGTGAAGTATGAGTACATACAGCACATTTTAATGTTACAACCTCTGAGAATAATTATCATAATAAAAACATTATTAACACTGATTGCTTTAAGCAACCTGACCCAAATGTTAGATCCTTTATGGTTACTGAGCTATTTTTCTCTTCCACCAAACACAGTGAATCTACATTTTTAGACATAGGCATGGGCTGTAATGATGACTGACAAATTAATTTCACTGTAAGACGTTTCTTTTTTCAGACTGATGACATACTGGTAGGGCAATCAATCAAAGAGAATTGACTTTATTATTATACCTCTGAGGTTAAATTTAATGAAAAGTGAAAAGCAGTGGCACCGCAGAAAAATGTATGTGACAGCTACTTATAAGAAAGTGAGTTAAAAACATGCATGGAGTGTTTCTTTTCTTTTACCATAATCAACAAATGCTACCATGTTCAGATTACTAGATTACTGCTTACTTTAGTAACACAGTGTTACAGTTTGTAATATGTTACGGTTGATTTCACATTACATTAAAAGTTGGCCTGTCAGTGACTAATGAATCTCCAGTAGAATAAGGCATCTCTATGAGCTAATTCTCAGCCTCAACACATTTTAATGGGTGCCCCTTCGGCATAATTTTTCAACATGCAGGGCAGTATGATGGACTTTTTGTTTGGAATTCCCTTCATGTTTACAGGTAAATGTGCTCTGTAATAGCAGTAAAATCCGCTTTATTTGCTGTAACAAGTTTGGCGTTGTTAACATTTCAAAAAGGTGACTTTTAACCCTGGTCACGAATAAGCCTTTCATAAACCGAACTGTGTAGCTCATGTGGCTAAATGCCATCAAACTAACCCAGCACCAGAGTTATTATAGTTTTGTATTTTCGAATTTGTTTTCATTTTTATATCATTTTGACTTTTTGTTTTTAATTCAGTAAATCTCACTTAGTTTCCAGAATGGTTTTCCTGTTTCAGTTTTGTTTTTGCCATTTGAAAATGTTTAGTTTTTGTTTAAAAAAAAATTTCAGTGTCAGTTTTAGTCTTTTTCAGTATTATTGCATGAAGAGCATATAATCAGAGGAAAACTTTATGAAAATCAGTGCAGGTATTACAATAAAAACACAACTTTTTGAAAGCAGTTGGGTCACTGTTTTATACACATGCAAAGTCTCAATAAACACGTCCATCAATTCCTCATCAAGCAAGTTGTAATAATACATTTTTACCAAACTAACAGATACTAAAACTAAGGATATTTCCTCTGTATTTTTAATTTTATTTTAGGTAACTGTTATTTTTCACATCTCGTTTTAGTTTTTAGTTTTCAACCTTGCCCTGCATGTATGAATGATAAAGGGGTACCCACTACACCAAATACATTGGGTATTTCTTGTCCTAAAAGCATTTGTGCTTTTTCTCTATGCAGATTTTCTGCATGATGGATTACATAGACTTTCTGCTCCTTATTAGGTTTTTACCAACAGCATAAATATTCTTTAATGAATTCCCTGTATTTTCATCTTCCACATCTATTCTCTGTAAAAGCAAGATTACAGTCCCTTGTAGTGCA
>VUQG01016712.1:0-16570 GCA_015106755.1 Etia nguti | reverse complement strand
CATGGTGATCAAAAGCAGCAAGACAGCGGCTCTTCTTCCTGCGGCGCCTGAGAAGATTCGGCATGAACCCCAGAATACTTGCAAACTTCTATCGATGCACCATTGAAAGTATTCTGACTGGCTGCATCACCACTTGGTACGGCAGCTGTAATGCTCTGGACCAAAAAGCTCTGCAGAGGGTGGTGAGATCAGCACAGCGCATCACTAGGACTGAACTGCCAGCCATGCCGGATCTCTACAGACAGCGCTGCATGAGGAAGACACAGCGGATCCTCTCTGATCCCAGCCACCCCAGCCACAGACTTTTCACACTCCTGCCGTCCGGCAGGCGGTTCAGGAGCATCCAGACCCGCACTACCAGACACAGGGACAGTTTTTACCCACAAGCCATCAGACTTTTGAACTGCTGACATTCTATAAACACCACTACACACTCACTTCAATTACAGGACTCTGCACACTGTCACTTCAACAAATGCTACTTAAATGCTCATTGCACAACTTTGTACAACCTGCAGATACTCTTGCACAATACTTATAAATACCAATTTGTCTTAAATGTAAATACCAACTAAATTCTCTAATATTTAATACTTTTCTTCCTCTCCTTTTTATTGTTGTTATTATTATTATTATTTTATTACTACCACTGCTATTTTCTGATATTTTCTTCTCAATATAACTGCACACTCTCTATATGCTCATGTAAAGCTGAGGCGCACGAGCCAAAGAATTTCATTATGGATAAATGTGGCTACACTGCTTGTCTGTAATGACAATAAAACTTGAAACTAACACTAGCTTGCTTAGCAAACTGCATCCATAAAGTGGATTAAAGCAGTTTATTCACACAGAAATGTATTAATTTGTGCAAGTAAGAGACTAATAATATGTTGGATAATCACTCACCATAAATTTCTTGGGTGTTCTTCACTCCCACTGTCAGTGAGTGCCCACTCATACTGTACAATCCATACAATCATGCGGTTTCCCTCCTAATATTTTAATAATAGCACCCTCCCCCCCACACACACACACACACACGTCAGGTGTTGCTTAGTGGGGACATCTCATTGACATAATGCTTTCCCTAGCCACTTATCCTAACCCTAACCATCAAAACTGAATGCCTAACCCTGACCCTTTCCCAAAACCTAACCATAACCCAATTGTAACCCTGACACTAAAACCACATTTTGAGTCTGAAAAATGCTTTCAAACTCGTGGGGACTGAGGGCTATTGGCCCCCAAAAGTATAGTAAATTTCAAATTTTGGTCCCCACAAAGATAGGAAAAACTAGTACACAAATACACACACACACACACACACACAGACACACACGCACAGACACTCACCCCACCTAAAACCGCCTCCTGCCACCCCCTTTACCAATACTGGAAACAGCCCTGGGTCGTTTCTGCAGTGAATTCCAGTGATTTCAAAAGACCAGTTTTCTTCCACCGCTGCAGCTGAGCCTGTCAGTGGATTGCTTGACAGTCCACAGGTGGAATAACAAAGCAGCGAGCTCTTTCATGTGTTCGTGCATGCTCACACACAAACAACAGGCTCCTGTGGAGAACTCATGTTCGCTGTTTACAAACCACTGCAGATCATTACAGACGTGTGCGGGAATGGCAGGGGCCAGAATGGCTGAGGAGAGCAGTTAGCAGACTATACCTGGTGCATGGTATTGACTCGGGGTGCAGTTATCTCAGCTTGAGTGGAGGAGGAGGCTGCATAAGCTGCAGTCAGGCTGTGATGGAGAGGCGGGGAGGCAGACGGTAAGGTCACTCAAAGAGCATGGCTGCCAATGGATTTTATGCTTCCTTGCTGTTACACCCAGTGGATTTATAAACTCACTTGTTAAGAGAGGTAAAGCTTGCAGTGGTTTGAGTGCATTTTGGTCAAAGTGCGCAGGTGGATGCTTTATATAATGGTCGTTTGTATTCTTACCCCAGGCTTCAGCTGATCTCTATTTTCTCTGGCGGCTGAGGGTGACCTCGTATCATGTCCACCTACTTTTTTTTTTCTTTAAAAAAATCATCTCGCTTTTAGAAACACATCCCAGTGCTGTGATGTGTTTCAGGTAGATCTAGGTTTGAATCCAGCAGCAGCAGTCTCGCCATTCATGCACTCCAGGCAGTATTTGAGTAATGAAATGCAGTATAAATTTTTAAACAGCACACATCTGCGCCAAGTCTCCAGCATCATCTCCGATTTTTCTTCTAAACCTTTACTTACTTTGAAATTCATACTGTCAAGGTGTGGCCTTTTTGATATTCCAGATATACAAAGATGTTTGTCCCCCCTCAGACACACAATTACATTGATTCTAAGCTGCTTTTATTTTTATGCATTTATTCCCAACCTCTACGGGAATAATACATAACTGAGAACTCGCAGAGCAGTGGCTGAAATGATCGGAACAGTTACCTCCACAGATAAAACTCAGCTTTTCTCCCTTTCCCTCTCTTTTCTCCAAACATAATCCCACGCCAAATAGAATTACCAGTGGACGGGGTGGTAAAGATTTACTCAATAAATTGATCTTATGGCAAACAACACTGGGCGGATTAGCTGGATAAAAAGAAGAGATCAAAGCCTGAAAAGATTTATATCCACCTCTTCAGAATAAGAGGGATTTAGGGTTTAAAACTAAAAAAAATTCGCTAATGTATTTTTTAAATTCAAATACATGGAAATGAGGCCCTGTCCATCATGCGTGACATAACCTTCAGGTAGGCTTTGTACATTGATGAGGAAGGTCAAAGCAGCAGCCTTTCCAGTCAGTATTCAGACAAGGATCCAGTATTCTAAATTTGCGCCTTCACAATGGACTTGAAATGAAGCAATCAAAATGTAATTTAAGTGTAGACCTTCAGCTTTAATTTAAGGGCTTTAACAAAATATTGCATTAACCATTTATACATAGTGCTTCCACTTACAGAGGCTCAAAAGTAATTGGTCAAACCAAAATAATTAGAAATACAAGTATTGTTTTCAGTAGTTTAACTCAAATCCTTTGTCATCAATGACTGCCTGAAGTCAGAAATCAGAAAAAGTAAAACAAAGCCTGCACGCTTATTCACATTTGGATTGGAATGTTTTATAATGGTATGAATTATATTTATATATTAAATATTAATTTGAATATCCACATTCATCAAATTGCTAGTTGTAATTTAGAAAATGCTAAACAAGCATGGGTCTTACAGATCTTGTCAAGGTGTGCTGTGTGGCAGGCAGGAGATTGGACCCAAATGCAGGACTCGAAAAAGTAAAGTTAAACTAAAGCGCAGCTTTTATTGCCGGAAGAACTCTTCATGAATACAGGGAAACTAAAACAAGAACTCAAAACTCTAAGCACTGCCAAGGAAACTGGAGAAACTACAAAGCTAAGCTGGGAACGGAGAAAAAGAAAACTATCGTAACACAGAGGTGAAGCCACAGCATGGAGAGGGTATGACACAACAACAAGCAGGGGATGACAGAGGACTAAAATACACGGCGGGCTAATCAGGAAATGGGAGACAGAAGGGAAACACAGCTGGGACTAATTGGGCAGGACGAGACAAGGGAAGCAACACAGAATACAGGCACAGACCTTCAAAGTAAAACAGGAAGCACACCAACTGAACTTACAGACACAGACTCAGAGCCCGATACTGGCACGGTACAGAGGGAACACAAAGACAGGGATAACTCAGACAGGAGACACGGGACCAGGGCAGGCACAGAGACACAGACTAGACACTAAACAGAGGGAGCACAGAAACCAAAACCTAAGAACAAGCAAATCTACATAAAGTGGTGGATATAAAAAAAAAACCCTAGCCATAACCATAAGCACATTACTAACAACCTCTCGAATATAGAGGTTGAACTGATACAGTGATGCTACATTTTGGTCATTAGAGGTGGGCAGATTGATCCAAATATCGATAGTATCGATATCAACACTGGTATCAGTATTGGATCGATACTAACGCAATTAGCATTGGGGGGTTGGAGCCTATCCCAGCTGTCTTGGGGCGGGGTAACCCTGGACAGGCCGCCAGTCTAACACAGAGAGACACTCACTTTAGAATCACCAGTTAACCTAATCCCACTGTATTGTGTGTTAAATACTTAATTTTGGAGGGGGGGGGATTAAAAATATCATCACGTTAATTCTTTATAGCCTATAGCACATTTAAATAACAGAAGCTGACCAAAAGTCCTTTAAAGAGAGGCACATTCACATTCCAGGACTTTAAAAAACCCTGCAGTATTTATATATAAGAAAACATTGTCAACTAAACTGTGTTAGTTAGTGTGTGTTGATACCAAAATTTGAAGTATCGCACAGCACTATTAGTCATTTAATTTAATGAACCAAATGAAGCAGATCTATCTAGCCAAACTCAATGAGCTGTAAAAAAATGTGACTAAAAGGACTAGTCACAGGAGAGTCATTTTTTGTCCTTTGAAATTTGAAACATCCTGTCTCAGAGTGATTTTGATGCATTTATTGCTTCCAGGCTGGACTACTGTAATTCGTTATCAGGATGTCCTAAAAACTCCCTAAAAAACCTTCAACTGATCAAAAATGCTGCAGCAAGAGTACTGACAGGGACTAGAAAGAGAGCGTATATTTCTCCCATATTGGTTTCTCTTCATCATATTAAATCCAGTATCAAATTTAAAATCCTTCTCCTCACATACAAGGTCTTGAATAATCAGGCCCCATCTTTTCTTAAAGACCTCATAGTACTTCAATAAAGCGCTTCGCTCTTAGGCAGAGCTGTCAGTGTACATGGCTCCTCTTCTGTGGAACGAGCTCTCAGTTTGGATTCAGGGGACAGACATCCTCTCTACTTTCAAGATGATGCTTCAAACGTTCCTTTTTTTTTAAAAAGCATATAGTTAGGGCTGGATCAGGTGATCCTGAATCCTCCCTTAGTTATGCTGTAATAGGCCTAGGCTGCTGGAGGATTCCCATGATGCACTGATTGTTTCGATTCCTAACCCTATGTGGTTCCACAACACTCTGCATTTAATCATTAGATATTACTAAACCTGGCTCCCTTTGACAGCATGTTTTTTGTCCTGTCATCGCTCAGGTCGTGGTAGATGACTGCCTCTCTCTGAGCCTGGTTCTGCTGGAGGTTTCTTCCTGCTTAAAGGGAGTTTTTCCTTCTCACTGTCACCAAGTGCTTGCTCAAACGGGGTCGTGTGATTGTCGGGGGGCTTCTCCCTATTACTGTAGGGTCTACATATGTAAAACACAATTAAGTTTAATTGCAATGTATGATTAAATGGCCAGCCAACCAGCAGATGTGGAAATCCCAGTGATGAGCAAAAAACTCTAAAGTTGTCCCAGTGATAATGGATTAAAAATGGATGAGAAACATAGTCCAGTACTTTTGTCCATATAGTGTATGTTTTCATGCCACAGTGACTTCTTCCTAAAATGTTTTAATCTTTCAATACTGCCAAACACAGTGGAACAGTGTTCCTTTATCCTCCAGGTCAGGGGCATTTTAAGGGCACCTGTAGAACAAAGGGATGTGGTTTTAATGTCTTAATGAGGCTAACTGGTGGGAACTCAAGAACAGCCTCAGATACTAAAAACAAAGCAGTTGTGGAAGTTAGTTCGACTGAATTCATGAAAAACGTAGCAATGGAACTATGAAGAAAAATCTGCATGATGCACTACAACTCTCACACCAGTCCTCTCCAGCTCATTATGGCCATCTTGGAGAGCTGATTTCGAAAATGTACCCTGCATTGGAAACTGAAATAAAAAATTCACTGGTGCGGCACTTTGGTCTTTTTAAATGGCAGAAGTGCTTCACAAGACCACCAGTAAACTACTTTCCTCTGCTCTTAGCTTAAAAGCTTGCATCCGCATATCCATTCACATAAATGTGCAGCATATTATTTTCTTTGAGAGGTACACTTTAGTCCTTTTGGATTATAATCCAACGTGCTGAAAACAATGCTGCATAATCATAGATGAAATGACAGGCGAGACAGCCTCAGTTAGAGAACTGCAGCCAAAGTGTCGTATAGACTGATGACCCCGTGTTTCCACAGCAATCTGCTCCTGTTCCGTAACAGCAAATGTTTAGCTCCCACTCATGCTCTGCGATCGCTCTCCTCCTCTCTGTGTGTCTTTACTCTTTGACTTGAATCAACAACATCACAAGTGTAGCGAATCCCGTCAGCGGCACGACTCCTCTTTGTCATGGAGGTGTGAATATTTTGTTTCTGTCTGTCTGTGTTTGTGCATAATTATGAACTGGCAGCTTGTCATTTATAATCTGAGAGGAGAATCATTTACCACTTGTTGTGGAAGCTGAAGCCAAACAGCTCTCTCTATTGACATGTTTGTTTTCCTTTCTTTTAGTGTAATCCGTGTCCAAGGTAGGCTCAGGGAATTTTGGGAAAGCAATGAGCACAGACGCTTCATGAATATTATTTTTTTGTTATTCCAAAAACTGATAAGTGAAAACCGCAACAAATTGAGCATAGCTTTTTTTTCTTATCTTAATCACGGTGCTAAAAACCTGCAAGTAGATAAATGTTCTAACTGAGAACTCTCTGCCAGAAATAACCAGTGGAGCAGCAAATGCGGATTAATGCTGAAAATAGTCCCCATCAAATGCACCATTTCATCCTGTTTTCATCTGACAGTCAACACTGATCTCTTTTAACCCAAACCACAATCTTTCCTTGCCTTTCAAACAGTTAACTGTTTGTAATAGTCCTTACTTAACCCTGGTCAGCACGAATCTAAACAAACCTTAACCAGAGCTTTAAAAATGTATTTATTTTTTATTCTTTGGATTTGATGATATTGTTATGGAATATATTACAACACCGAGTTTGCCCTCGTGCAGAAATAATTGTTTAGAAGATCCAAATGAATAGTATAAAATATTATTATGCAGCATCAATTTAATATTAATGGGAAACAGTGGGGGGAAAAGCAGAAGTGGTTATCTCCTTCTGAAGTGGTAATCTCGCAAAAAAATTCACATGCCCCCTACATCTACTCTTAGTCCACATGTTGGTCTTTTAACAAACAGAGAAAACACAAGAAGAAGCCCTGTGACAGATCATTATTTTATCTGCAGTGATGTAACAGGATGAGAGTACAGTTGACACAATTGTAGATTTTTGCTACATGCTTATCGGCTGAGACTCTGTGAATGGACACAATTTTTAAAAGTCAGAAATGTTTTGAATCGATTTAAAATATTAAAATAATACCTCCATACTGCCACTTTCTCACCGACGCGAAAGACCAGTTTTAAAACATGTAAAACTCCAAACAAGTTTAGTCTTCAGTGCAATCTGAGCTTACAGCTTATAAACCTTTTTTTTTCAGTTTTTTCCCCATAATAAACCATCATAACCCCTAGGCTATTTTTCTTTAAATTTTCACCTGAAAAAGCAGCCTCAAATGCACTCTGTCACAGCTCAGCAACTGAGAGGCCAAAATGAACAACCGTGGGCTCTGTGCTTCCGCGACACTTGGGAAAACAATAAGACCCAAGGTCCCCATCACAGGGTCAGGGAAAGATTGGAAAAAGTCAAAGCACAAATAGATATTTTTACTGCATATCAAAAATATACACGAGACAATGAATAACATCCTTATAATGATGAGTCACTCAGGTTGTGAATGTGTTCTAAAAATTCTCAGCCTGCAACTCTGCAAAATATGATGTTACACAAATGATGCACTTTAGTCCTAATAGTACTAGGTGGACTCTTCGCTGAGTGCATCACTCTACTACCTTTTAAAATGGCAGCTGGTTGGGTTCTAATAACAGACACAGGCTGGCCTTGGTAGAGGTATCTCCAGTAGACTAAATATTCTCAGGGGGCCTTGGACTAATGCTCTTTAGTCCTTCTGGTACATTATTTAATAACCACATCAACAGTGACCATTCTGTGATTAGGGTTGAGTTTGGCATATACTAAATGGATAAATAAATTTTAATAAAACAAAAGTTATTTATCCATTTAAAATCAAGTGCTAAACACTGTGGGTGATAATGGGGTGAAAATTGCATCAAAAACAGGTGGGCATTAATCAAACCCTGACCTTAGATGGGTCACCAGTGACCAATGACTCTTCATTAAACTGCAGAATTCTAATAAAGGTTTTTCCTTCATGTGTGAGGCGCAAGTCTTGCTTTATCCCAGACCACAGTAGACAGTTTTTCCTCTGTGGTGTTTCAGAGCTGCTAGGCCACATGTGCACTCTGTCCACTCAGTCTGAGAAAAAGCTCCTCAAAATCACCACCCAGACATGGTGCAACGGTTGGAGATCCTGCCGCTAGTCACTCATTCAGTCGAACTGTCCAGTTTCTTGGACTCATACTGCAGTGCAGAGAAGCCACTATTGTGAGCACTGCTGAAAAAAACAACGAGGTCTGGCAATCGGTGGAGTAATGCACCACTTAGACAGAACTTGTGCATATAGGTGGGTTGGTGAGGAAAGCTGTATCCACAAGTGCAGTATATAGCACCTTGAGGCAACTGTTGTTATGATTTTGGCGCTATAAAAATAAAATAAAATTGAACTGAATAATGTGTTGGTTATAGATGGCACTGAGTTTAATACTGCTGACATGTTTAAGTAGTATCAGAAATTGTATTTCAACAACAGCAACAACAAAAATAGAGAAAACTGTGCTTATGTGGGTATACAAATGATCTGATTTAGCATTTTGTAAGAAGTTAATTCTAGTGCTTTACAAATAAATGCCCATTACCAAATCCTGCTGCATATGGAAAACGTTAGATCTGACGCAAGCAGAAACTTCTTTTCTTACTTACTTGAGTGGACCCTGGAATGCTTCAGAAGAACTGAGTTTTACTATTAAATATTACATAAATTTGTGGATGTGTGTTACATTTTTCAGTGTCTACATGTCAGGCTGAATCCACTTTCTACTTATTCACTGAATGTATATTTGTAGGAATAGTCGATACTATCCCTCTGCAGTGTTGCCTCTGGGTAACATACCTAAAGTCATCCGATTTTTTTTTCTTTTATCTCTAGAATGACTGAAGTATTATAAAAACTTTTACATGATAGAGCATCTAGTATGAGACACATCTGCTAACTGAAACCACACATTTAAATATAGTATAAAAGCTCAAACACTGAAATATGAGTCACTCTTTTGAAGAGCGTTATAATGGTACGACTTGACAGACTATTGCAGAGTATTGCTAAAGTAATGTAACAAGCAGTGTAATGAGTTACTTTCTCCAAAACGTAAGTAAAAAAAATGTGTAATGCATTATTTATTTTTTCTAATAAGGAAATTTTACAAACTGAATTGTTACAATGGTGGCAATCTACTACAGTACCAGGTCTGTATAATCCAGCACCTAGCCATGCAGTCTACCTTTACAAAGGGACTGAAGACTTCTTAATTCAAAAAACAAGAAGTGTAGTTCATATAGTGCATTTCTGTATATATGTGCTTGCTTCTTTTATTTCCAAATTTTTTCCATCCCTTATCACTATTGTAAAACTTGTCACACAATAAAAGCGACAGGCAATAATTGTATATTTGCATTAAAAAAAATAAAACCTCACAGTAGAATAATTGTACGGATAAGAATTAAACCTGGGTCGTTAAGAGTTGAAGATAAAGTGTCCGCCCACCTATCCTTCCTCTGCACTATTTCAGCACTGAGCTGCTGTCTGTTTTCTCAAGTCTTTTCATATCATCCTTTCAAACATCCGAGTCTTACTTTTCATGCATGAAGCTTGGATTTTCATAAACATTTGCATTCTAAGACATCGTGTTCATTTCCTCTAGATTTCCAGGAGACCAAGTGACTTCTTTCTCTATTTCTCTCTCTCTCACACACACACACACACACACTGCCATTCAAAGTGAAACACTGCAGGCCAAACACACACACAGCAGCTTTCATTCAAACAGCCATCCCTGATAAGAAATATGGGTAACAATGTGATGTCTGCATCAATAGGCCACTTCAACCCAACATCCAAGAGTCATGTGGGATCAAACCCACATCAAAGCCTGGCCGACGCTGCTATGAGAGCTGGGCAACAATGGAACAATAATTAAAGCCACATGGATATCCAGCTACCTCCCATCACACACATCTCTCGCTTCCCCTTTGTCACAGAAATGTACAGATCACCGTTTGATGTCTGTCATGACAATACAACAGCCCTTGCACATCACGAAACGCAGCTCCTCGCCACACAATATATAAGCAAGTCATTTCCATCCATTTGAATGCAGTAAACACTCTCATCCACTAAGCAGCTGATCATTATTTGCTGTCATAACCAGCAGTAATGCAGCAGCAATACATAACAAAATGCCAAAGTGCCTCCAATGCACTGTTAAATGAGGCAGCGTGCAGGAATATGCTTTGGCTGTACTGATTCAGCCACTTTTTATCCATCCATGAATAGTCGGGCTCATTTACTTCATTTATCATGTAATTAATATCCAGAACAAGCTAATTTTTTCCCTTTCCCACCATCCACACTTTTCTTTGATTAATGCTCTTATTTTTCTTCTTGAAAGGGCTGCTTCCTGCTTGGAGTGTGGAGGGCTTTTTTTAAACTCTTTCAGGGGAAAGTTGGAAGCCCAAGTAGTCAAACTAAACTTAGAGCCACAGATTGAAATTTCGAGAGAAAACTTTTGGAAATGAGAAAAGTTTAACCGCGTGGATCAAATCTCAGATGGCATTCAGCTATCAATAAAGTTTTGACCACTTCGAGGAAGCCGCTGGGGGTGGGGGGCTGAAAGTAACAGAAAGTTCCACAAAAGAAGAAAAATATTCAAAAAGTTCTGGCATTAATGTTCTGGCGCCTACAGAGGCACGAGGTTTGATAACATAAGGTGCTTGTGCGTAATAGCTGGGGATACAAACTGGATGTCCTTATTTTCTTCGTGAGTGGGTGTGCTCCAAGCAAAATTCGCACAGCTCTTGATAGGGAAAGGGCACACGCCGAGAGAGATGTAGAGAGAGAGGGAGAGATTCCCTTGTACCTCTTGAGCATCGATGTCCTCCTCGCTGTCACTCGGCTCCGGCGCTTTCACGAACCACCACTGGATCTCCAAATACACGGAGGCGGTTCCGCTTTGGAAAGCGCACGCCATTTCTATGTTTTGACCCTCTTTGACGGTCATGTTGGAGGGCAGGTCCGTGAACCGACCTGCGGAGGAGAAAAGGAGGGGGGGGGAGGCGGGGGTAATAATGATGAGGCTAGTTTGTGCGTCGTCTGCACACACAGAGTCACTCGAGTCTCCTGCTCGCTGATGGCCGCAGCAGCTGCGTTATTGAGGCACACGTTTGACGAAAGGTGCCTTCTTGTTTTTAATTAGAGAGGACCCCCCCCCCAGCACCACCACCCCCACCGTCACAAATAATGACGCGTCTTCATCTGGAATTTACGTAACGCATCCCTGCTACATTATTCACAAACTAAATTGGAGCAGCCATGCCCCCCCTCCAAAAAAACCCTTTCCTTTTATACATGCGTGTCTCTCTGTAGCCTCCGTGGAGCTGCTTGAAACCGCGTTCAAAATTCCAACTAAGCTTCGTGGTGTTTGACTGAGTGTGATTCAGTCCACGGGATTTTTTTTTAAAGCACAAATTGATAAAGGAGTTTGGTTTGAAGGGGCTGTAGCCTCTGTGGAGCGGTGACGACATGTCATTTGTAAACTTTTAAACAAAACCGTCGTTTACGTCCTTTCCGACAAACGCCCGTTCAAACTGTTAAGAGCTTTGTAGCGACGTTGTCAAAGGCAAGCGGGAGAGAGTCCGCACTGATGCAGTTTGAAAGTGGCGAGCGACACGAAGCAGCCACACGGAATCCGGAGCGTCGGCTTTTCAGGAGCGCGGACAGACTCAGGCAGCTGCAGCTGTCCGCGGTGCTGAAAGCTTCTCATGAAAGGCAGCCTTTAAGACAAGTTTTATCTCCCCATCAAGCGTCGCCGTGAAAGAAATACAAGGGGGGGAAGAGGGGGAAGGAGCCCCCCCTTCTCTCCTGAACGCGACGTGAAACGACTTGATCTGAAACAATCACCAGTTGCATTTTTTTTTTCGTCATCGGCTTCAGGAGAAACATTCATTCTGAGATCGCTTTCCCTTGCTTTTTTTCAGTCACTTAAAAAAATTCCCTTCACAACAGCCTCTTTTTCCCGTTTTCCGCCAGCAAAGCTGCGCACTTTTAACACTTTCTCCCACCAGTGCAGGGCAGCAAAGCCAGACACGATCGCGCTCGCACGCCAACATTGTTTCCCCCCCCTTTTGGTTAAGAAAATATGCCGTCCTTACCTTCAAAAGAGAATCCGAATTGAACGCAAAATCCGGTTAAGAAAACAAATCCAACAGTATCATGTGAGGTCCACATCATTCCAAGATAAAGGGGCTCGTTTTTCTTTTTACATCAGCCGGAGGAGGATAGAAAAAAGACGAATCTTTCCAAGGGGGCGAAGAGGGGGAAAAAAATCCTGCACACCAGCAAAATCAAACAGTTGCTGGGCGAGTGTGTTTAAACGGAGATTTCAGAAGGCTGAACATGCTGGAAAGCTACAGCTTGTCGTTGCCGAAGTTCTTTTTTTCTCCTTCCTTCTCTCTCTCTATGCCTCTCTGCGGGAGAGACTGTCGACTGCCTGGTTGCACTGAAGTCTGTGAAATAACCGTGTTGCGGTCTTCTTCTGCGCTACCGGAGAGACGTCAGTCTAGTGGATCACTGTGGCATCCACACTCTCCCCACACCTCTGCAAATCTAGTCCTCATCCGGCCCTTTTTCCTGTCACCTTGACCGCTTAATTTAAACAAAAGCAGCACCGAGCGTTTGCTTTACAGTTACTACTTCTTAACGAGCTTATTTTATTTGGAGATTTTTGCAAATGATGCCAATACAGATTTTTAAAGGTCCTAGTTATTCACAAAACTGAAGTAAAGAGAACCTTAAAGTTTGTCTAACATGCATAGGAGTGCGTATTTAATGTGGGTGTGTCCAAATCTGGTGCGCTTACGCAGTCAGGAGTTCGTCTAAGTATTGCAGCTTCACAAGTGAGCAAATAAGAAAGATGACAGTTTGGAGGTGGGTCAGGGCAGGGCAAGCATAACATGTCCCGAGTCATTAAGCTAAAAGAGATCCTGCTGGAATATGCTATTAGTCTCCCGGACAGAGTGAGAACATTTTGGCCTTTGATGCAATGCGTACATACCGTGGCACCACTAATGTCTGCTCATAACGGGAATGGAGATCAGTCATCCTTTGGGGAGGAGGACAGGTGTCTATAGGTCTACTGGCATAAAGTCAGAATGCAGTTAGCAATAGCTGCCTGTTCACAGTGTGTTACAGTTTTTTTTCTCAATCACCGTGGTATTTTTCCCACGAGTTGAAGTTCTCAATCGGTAAAACTTGTTTATTATACTAGTGTGGGGCAGGGGCAGGGATAGCTCAGTAGGTAAAGTGTTGGCCCCATGATCGGAAGGTCAGGGGTTCGATTCCCCTGAACGACTACCCTGAGGTACCCCTGAGCAAGGTACCGTACCGACACACTGCTCCCCGGGCGCCCAATGGCTGCCTACTGCTTCACTGAGTGAATGGGTTAAATGCAGAGAGGAATTTCCCCACGGGGATCAATAAAGTATACATTATTATTATTAGTAAAAAATGAATACGTTAAAGGCTGCTGCTCTCCCAGAAACTTTTATTCATGTGTCAAAAGGAAGTTTTCTGTGTTAACGAGTAAGTCACTGTCATCAAAATTACTCCCAATGTTCCTCTGAGATCCTGTCAATCGCAGCAATAAAGATGTTTAGTAATTTGTCTGAAACACAGTCTTAACAGTGAGGCCTCATTATTTTCACTCACATTTACATGGAATTCCTTCCTTTGTAAAGACGAAGAGCACAAACATGTCCATGTTTCATTGCAGAACAAACACGACTTGTTGCACTGTTTGATATGGAGCGTGCGGAAGCAGGAAAAAATAGACACATTACATGTGCGTTACAGAAGGCTGCAGAACTACAAAAACATAAAACCTTTACATGTAGTACATTTGAACTGTGTTGCCATTGTTACTCAAAAATAATGCCTTAAAACATATAAAGCTGAGACTATAGTCCCACACAATTACACAAATCCATATCGTAATCAGGATACACACATGATCTTTTTTTTGTACTGTTGGCTATGAACACAAAACCAACAACAGAAAAAAATGTTAAAAAAAGCAGCCCAAAAAGACTTCAAAGACTTCAAAGTAGAAATGGAGGGTACAGTGCTGTAAGCCTCAATGCTCATCACTGCCTTTGTTACCTGTTGAAGATCAGGCTGCTGGGCTCAGCATGCACTCAGTTATAACATCACTCTGGGTTCTTCTCTAGCTTTGTATTACCATGCTGTCTGTGCAGATGCTTGCAAAGAGCTGATGCAGTCTTAACAGTATAATGCCATTGTTTCTGTCATGGGCCCAGTTTGCACTTTACCATCCTGATCTTGTTCTTTCGTGCGATGAAAAAAGAAATGTCTGCATCTCCACTCCACAAAACTTGTATAGACTGCTCTGCTATATTCCTCCTCCCTGCACATGAAGTGAAATAAGCAGTTTTTAGTGCAAGAAAAGAAAAAAAAAGTATGTTTGATCTTCATTTTATTTATTATTTTATTTATTATTTTTTTATTTTATTTTATTCTTCTTCCACAGCATGTCTTTTATCCTGTCTTCCTTCTCTCACCCCAACCGGTCGTGGCAAACGGCAGCCCCTCCCTGAGCCTGGTTCTGCTGGAGGTTTCTTCCTGTTAAAAGGGAGTTTTTCCTTCCCACTGTCGCCAAAGTGCTTGCTCATAGGGGTTCATATGATTGTTGGGTTTTTCTCTGTATGTATTATTGTAGGGTCTACCTTACAATATAAAGTGCCTTGAGACAACTGTTGTTGTGATTTGGCGCTGTATAAATAAATAAATAAATAAACTGAATGAATTATTTTGTTCTGCAGGTAACTGAAGAATCTTTGTAATGCAAGTAACAACATAACTGTAACTGCAATGTTACTACTAAATATAATACAATAACACATTACATTGCTGTCTTACTAAAAAAGTAATGAGATTACTGTACAGGGCACTAAACAAGTATGAAACATGGATAATGATTTACATAAATAAATTTAAATCTTACATTTTACTTATGTAACGTGAGGGTTCATTGTGTGGATGTTACATTTAATCTTTTATGCGGATAACTTTCTTAGCAGCACCTTTACTCTCTGCACACCTCAACAACAACAAAACACTTTCTGTGTACAGCCCTCTTCACTGATACTTCACTGGCCAGTCAGAAGCCAGGAAATCCTATACTCGGATAAATGCAGGGAAACCAACTAGGTAGATTCAACACATACTTGTTACTGCTTTGAAAGTGCATGTGTAAACATTCAGATATGTAAACATGTAACCACCAAATGGGCACATAACTAGCTTTATAACCTTCATAAACACCTCTTTGTTTATCAAATGACATACAAATTTACGTCTACACTTTACACTTCTAGAAATATTTTCAGTGGATTTGTAGATCTCACAGTGTTGTTTCCAACAGCTTCTCATCAGGAACAGCAACGTGCTTTATTAAAAGATCCCAGATCCCAGGGCAGCATGTTGAATGTGTCTGGTCTACAATTTGAACACAAATAATATTTCTTTTTCAGCTTCTGACATGGGGCATGCAAGACATACTCGAAGCTCAACTTGAAGTTCACAATTACCAAATCACACAATTTTTGTTCTGTGCCTTTAAGTGATTTTTATAACAATTACACTCACACAGTCACCTCTAATGGATGCACCTGGACTGCAGGAGGCAGTGATTGAACAGCCGATTTTTCCATTAGTAGATGACCTGCTAAACTTCCTGAACCAAATGAAATACAAGTTCTTTCTGGATGTGGCGTTCAATTTATTGGCCACAGATTTGGGTCGTCCAGTGATTCCAGCAATGTTTTGCTACTTTAGTGTACTCTTGTACACAGCAGAGTGCTGTTATATAAATCCCAGTCAATTCATTCTCATAACATAGTGCACAATATGTTTTGTTATATGTTGTTAGTCGGTTAACTAAGGAGATTTATTTTACATTAAATGTCTCAGAAGAATATTTACTCATTTATTTCTTTTCAGTTTTTGGTCTTGTGTTGGATTTTTTTCTCCCATATAGTAATTCATAACCAAAAGCTTAAGTGAGTCTTTATACTGTTGTATAGTGAAAAGTTGAATTAAAAAAATCTAGTTGATTAAATTCTGTACTCTACATTTCATATATGCACTGTGTGTTTAGCTGCCCTTATGAAGATAATCAAGAACATTTACCTTGAAATAAGCTGACTGTGTTTGGGCTTGAATGTATTAATTAGCACTGACAAGAAAAAACAGTATAACAGAGAGTGGCAGAGAGTAGAAGTGTATAAATCCTGAGTGATATATACATATATATATATATATATATATATATATATAGGTACTTCAATTCCTTGAAACGAGGAACC
>VUQG01016707.1:0-10359 GCA_015106755.1 Etia nguti | reverse complement strand
TTCTGGGTCACAAAATAAACTTTTAACATATTTTCAGGCAAGAATGTAGCTGTGTAACTTCAAATATCTGCTCGATTTATCAAGAAAACGCATATTTGCAAAAGTGCTCCGACGTTTTCGGAGACGTCTGTTACCCACCAGCTCGACAGCTGACCGGGAGCTCGAGGGTCACTAGAGCCGGCGAGAACAGCGAACTCCCGGCACATCATTTTCAGATCCCCGCGGTCTTTCACTACTCAGGTTAAACATGATATATAAATCACTTAGATAACTTACAAATGTTACTGTTTGGCTTTTTTCAGTGTTTTATTTGTTCCTGAGTAAATCTGTTTGGCTGAGATTAAAGTTATAGTTTTCACACAGCTGAATAAACGTCACACAGAAAACTGATTAAACAGAAGTGTGAGATGGTCGAGAATTTACTCCAGTGTCCTGTTATATTTGAGATAGCAAGGAGCAGACGGCTGAGTTTATTACACTCCACCGAGAGAGCTCGTGACGTAATTCTGAAGGCTAGACCGTCCAATTTCACAGCCGCTCACTTCCGGCCTACCCGGCCTTCGGAGGACCCGGCCCACGTAGACCGTGAAGGCCGGGTCCTCAGGCCTTGAACACTACTTGCAACAAATTCCCGTAACCATGGTTACAGGGGGACACTCTGTCTGGGGCTGTCACTATCGTTATCATAGTGTGACGTCACAAAGAGGATGTTTGCTGGTCAATGGAGGGCTAAATGTGCTGAAATGAAAGAACCAGTTGCGCCATTAAATAATTATTTAAATGCATCATTAATAACAAGTAAGGAAATCTATTAAAATAATGTATCAAATCATATTAATTAAATTACTAATTCATGCAATTGAAAAACCCTTTTTTATTTCACTATTTAAGTCAGTGGTTCCCAAAGTGGGGCGCGTGCCCCCTAGGGGTATGAATAAAAAAGAAAAAAAAAGAAAGAAAGAGTCCTTGGACACTGCTAGCATAATGGTCAGGTTTTTGATGGGGCTCCCACACAAACTCAAAGCAGAGGATGAAGCATCACCAAATATGTTTCCAAACCAAAGACTAGAACATATGATGAAGCAGATCTTCCCTTTGGCTTCACCTGCATAAGAGCGGTGCCAAGGTAGGTATCCCCGGCAGAATATGTTTCCGCTGTGTCGGGAGCACACGCTGGGCTCTCCAAATCACAGACAAACAGTCTCCCATTCTTGATTTTTAGTTCACAAACACTTCTTATAATGAAATTTTAGAGATGTTAGTTCTTTATACAGTAAAGTTACAGTGGGATACAAATAATATCAGGCTGATCCTGGCACAATTTGTTCCCCCGGTTCAAATCACGGACAAACAGTATCCCACAGCTGTGGGAAGATTTACTTGTAAAACAAAGGTGGGCCTGGCAAAGAAAGTTTGGGAACCACTGATTTAAGTGTATAATGATTTAACATTCATTAAATAATTCCTTAAATTTATTGATCACAGTTGGAAATAAAATAATAAATCATTTAGTTAATATAGTGTCAATTAATTAAAACAGAATTTCCTTTAAATTAAAGGCACATTTATAATTATTTCAATTAAGTATATCATGTTTCCTGTATGCGGCATCAATAATGCCAAAACAAAATAACTACAGCAGTATATGCTGATATCAGCGTGGCCTAAACATTTTAGATAACAGCAAACTACTGTAAAATCTTATGGTATTATCACAGACTGAACACAAAAGATTGCCGTAGCAACTGTGATGACATTTGAAGAAAGTCTTTTTTTCCCCTTAAAATGGGTAAAACCTTGTCAGATTACTGGAGAACACTTTTATGTAGATTTGAGGATAAAAAAAAAAAAAAACCCAACAAGCTTAAAAATGTAAATTTCATCATAATCAAAAAATTCCCAAAATGTCAGAGAAATGAAAAAAAAAAGAAAAAAAGATTGTGATATTAACATGGACTGCATTTTGATTTAAGACAAAATAATTATTTAAAAAAATGCATTCTTAAATGTAAATGTGGAGACACACAGATCATATCTGCCATCACATTTTATTGGAATAAAGGTTCTGGGCACTGACTCTGGTGATTCAGGACTCAATATCATGTTGGAATCACATGAAAGTTTGTAAAGTCTGTTATTTGAACTCTGCAGAGAACAAAAATATGTGCGGCAGACGTAAATGTGCGAGTTCCTCCAGCCTACGAAGGTCTTGCATTGACGTCAAGAGAAATAATGGAAAATCAAAGATGCCGCTTGTTTCACTGGTTTCAGAGGATACGTGCGCTGGCAGGCCGTGGTTACTCAGAGACTTTACGACCCAGCGAGCGATAACAACGTTTGGTCCCCAGAGACGACCGCTGTGCAGCGAGAGAGCCAGCGAGCTGGATTTTTATTGCTGGGTTACTTTCGGTTCGAGCCGCCAGCGAAAGTGTTTCTGTGCCGCTGCTCTCGGCAGAATTATGAGCCTGCAGACACCGAGGAGGTCGTATTTAACGTGGGCTTTATTGCCTTCAAACATGATCAAATAGTCAACATCAGAATCAAGATCAACGGTGTCTTTGATAAATGTTTTGTGTACAACCATACTCATTCATTATGCTCCATAAAGCAATCAATTTAAGGCATGCACAGGCACAACAAGAGTCCGGTGTCAGGAGACAGCAATCAATAATAAGAGGACATAATGAAGTTGGTATACTCATGCTTACACCATCCCCCGCCTTGCAGTTTCTCCTTTGACTTAAAAAGAAAAAGCAGGAAGCAGGTCGTACTGAGCGATAAAAACAGTAGATTACAATGTAAATACAAAAGAGATTCAGAGGATGAGAATAGAAATATAAAAATACAAAGATCAGGTTATCAGGTGTTCAAAGAGCATTTACAAAAGAAATGAAAATGACAACTGGTGTAACATAAAGAGTTAAAGTAGGCATCAAATGAACAGACCGTCACTAACTGCAGCTTCTATACAGCATGTACAGGTGTGTGTTCAAAATGAGAAGCTCTTGGGAAACTTTTCAGTATTTAAATGACAAAATGAGAAAAATCTTTTAGGTATTTTGGAAAAAATGAAACCTAATTTCACGATCGTTGATGAGTAAATTATGACATTGAAACAATTAGCTAAACATAACCGAACATACAGTACATCCACACTGGTACTGGTTCAAAATTAGCATAACCGTATTAAATTAAATTTGATTTTATTTGCTTTGAATCAGATTGTTAAAAAAATTTGCGTTAATAAAATTTCAGTGGTAAACATGCTAATTTAATTTTTTTGCTATTTCTTGTTGCAAAGTAGATTTCTAGCTAACCGCTCCCGCTGATTTTCAGATTTTGTGCTAAGCTAATCATATTCTGCATAATTTTATTTAAAACAATTCAGATTATTTCTCTATGAAGAACAAGACAATGTCACCACAAAGCAGTTAGATTTAAATATTTTCACACTTTATACTTTTGTGTCAGGATTAGCTAACTAGCTAGCAATGCGAACGTTAGCTTCCTTGTATATAATTAAACATTGTGCCTAAAACCCCGCTGAAGAACAATTCCCTGTCTGTTCATATTAAGAGTTATTTTCTGTCAGTGTATAATGTCACAGAGTCAGAGGTTCATATTAAACATCACTGTGGTTTCATATAAAGCATGCAAAGCTTTTGTGCTAATCTAGGCAAATCCAGAAGTATTTTAGAAACTTTTTTTAAAGTAAATTTCAAACAAGTCATACATTTTCTAAATGAAAAGAAAATGTATTTATTTTCATGCATTCTTTGCTATCTAGATTTGTTAGCTAGCATGCCACTTTCCCTCACTTTGCATTGTCAAATAAAATGTTAGCTTTCCAACTGAAGAACCAGGACATCTATTCACTGCGGACTCATTTTCTGTGAATTTATAATGTTTAGGAATTAGAAGTTCATATTAATCGTGGCCAAATTTTCCAAAAACAAGTTAAACATATGCTCAAGTATGTTTTCAATGTTGTGTCGACTTTTATTTAAAATTATTTATGTTACGATATCATGGGATTGCAACTAAAAAGCGCAGAATTTAAGGCACGTTTCAGATGTTTTGAGCTCATCTTTTACTGGATCGTTTTTAGGATTTGAACTTTGGGGTTATCCAAGTCATAAAATATTACATGAAAACTTTTACATTTATTATTTTATGACACCAGGCTTCCAGAATCTTGCCAATCAGAAGACAGTGGTTTTTAGCCGGGTGAGGCATAAGAAAGATATCAAAAAGATGAACTAAGACAGCTAGTATAGCATGTTTTAATTTTTTTTTCTAAATTAGAAAACAAAACTATTTTAATAAATGTTTCTTTAAAGATGATAAATGCTGGTTACCAAATTCTTCCTCAGAGCTTTTCATTTCTCAGTGTAAGACAGCTTGATTCTTATAACACAGTTTTATGTTATAGAGATTTTTCTATTTACACGAGCTGGACGGATGAAGAAACATATAGATTTGTGGAAATATGTTCACAATCAAAACCCTGCATGTAGATATCATAATTACAATGGCTGCAGTGAAACTCTCACAGGAACAGAAGCACAAAGATTTAACAGTCACTTAGAAATCGGTGACACCGTGTGATGTGCGGTTGGTTAATAAAACACGGTAGGCAGCTTTGAGAGGTAGCGCAAGCAAAGTCCATACGAAACCATGTAAGAGTACACCACCACAGCAGAAATCAGAAAAGCTAGCATTCATACTGATATCGAGCCAGGCTTTTTTTTTCCTTTTTATCTTTTTTTATTTTACAGTTTATTTTTTGCATAATGTGATTAGTAAACAGGCATGCTACATACAGAACAGAAGTGGGCGGAGTGAAGGTGTGAATGGGATGGAGGGGACCTCGTGCTGCATTCATGTCATACTGGAAATATTTGTGTTGGTTTATGACACGTTTCTGATTTTTCATGTGAAAATACAGACAGTGAAACACCTGCTCTGAATAAAATTCTACATTTAACAAATGCTGTGACGCTGTTGACAAACATACATCTCATCCTTAAACAACCGCCTCTGCAGTGACGCGGCTGAGTCGATGATGCGACTGCTAAAATTCGTGAAATATGACATGAACGCAGCGCTACAAGACCCTCCTTTCCTCCCCCACCTCTGAACCTGACCTCACCTGACCTGACCTGCACACTCTGATTGGCTCTCAGTCCAAACCTGTCACCTGATCTCCTTAAAGACCTGCAGTGTGTTTTTGGCACTGAGGTGACTGCAGTTATGTCTCAGTGACAAACCTAGAGAGGCTAATGGGTTACCTTCCAATTAACATCCCATACTGTTTATTTACAAAGTGCTACTCAGTTAGCTCACCTGCTAAATGAGGCTACAGTCTGTATAAAAGCATTCTGTAATAAATACTCCAAGCATGCACGGGTTATAGGAGATGAAGGGCTTATTTAGTTCCACAACAACAGCTTATATCCTCAAAGATCCCCCAAAGTTTCTGTTAGCACGCACACATCTCCACACAGAGAGGCTAAAAGAGAAAGCGGGGATAGCTCAGTAGGTAAGGTGTTGGCCCCGTGATCGGAAGGTCAGGGGTTCGATTCCCCTGAACGACTACCCTGAGGTACCTGAGCAAGGTACCGTCCCTACACGCTGCTCCCCGGGCGCCCAATGGCAGCCCACTGCTTCACTGAGTGAATGGGTTAAATGCAGAGAGGAATTTCCCCACGGGGATCAATAAAGTATACATTAAACTGTAATACTCCATCACAAACATCTATGAGTGTTTGACGGATTGATAATGCCAAAGCTGTTCCCCAGCTGCACACTAACCAGATTTGGGTATGTACTGTTTGATCACTGGTAGAGGGGCAGATGTAGTACTTCAGTCAGCAGGATCCATCTTTTAGGAACCATGAATGACTGAACCTGAGGTCCCATATGGACCAGGACAAAAGTGTTATAGGTCGTATTGGGGCCGTAGATACTGGTAAAATAAGAACATGCATAATAATGTCAACATGAGAAACGTACCAAGATATTTAGCATTAGCATAGTTTAACTTGGTAATCAGAGACCATTAACAGAAATTAAAGGCTTGTAAGAAAGAAGGAAACACCTTATAGGTCCCTCAGACTGACTTACAAACTAATTACTTTGATTACTCCTGATGAATAACTGCAATTAAAAGAAGTAAAATGCTAATGATAGGCTATAAACAAGCTACACCATGGTTGCATGACTTTAACACATGACTTCACCACCTTTAAGCTCCTGTGTCACATGTACGTGAACCTGTGTAGTCTCCTTTAGCCCCTTGTTAGTGAACACCTTATCTAGAACATGTAAAACGCTCATCCGTTCAGCTCTTTATTAGCAACTTAGCTATCGGTTCTAAGACAACAAGTCCTGTTAATCCAAACCATTCAGGAGACTCTATAAGGGGGTTAACTAAGTACTCAGGAGTTCCCATGAGAACCACATATCCTCCCGGGCTTTTTTCTTTTTTGCATTTACACTGCAAACAGAAACGGTAACGAGCCAGCTGGTGGCAGGTATAGATGAATCAAAATCACATTTGCTTCCCGTAAAGGTCCGTAAAGCCGGGGCTTCACCTCTTAACATGTCATTTATAGAATTTGAGCCTGTTTGGAAGAACCAAATGGAAAACACTCCTCACAAAAATCAAAATTCTAAAGATATGAATATATGAACCTTCACATGAAAGCTAACATCTTCACGTTATCACAAATGTAACAATTTAGCACGTGAGCCTTGGCTAGAACAAATTCCACCTGCAACCCCGAGCTTAAATGGGTTGCTAGTTACAAGAAAAAAATTGCTCGTTGCCAGTGTTGCAACTTTATCCAATAACCAGACAAAGTGAACCTTGTAACCCTGTCAACTTTAAGCCATTATCGGTAACCCTAACTCGGTGTTTTTTAAGAAAAGCCAAAAGGACATTTTAGGAAGAAATATAAATAATTTTGATGGGTTAAATTTTTTGTCCCCTGCCAGGAGAATAGTTTAAAAGAGAATCGTTTAAAAGAATATTACATATTCTGATAGCATTAGCTTTAAGAATAGAACTCAGAGAGTTAACAGCCACCAGGTCACCAACAAAACACCTGAGTTTAGCATTGCATTTTGCTAGCTTAGAACCTCGAACCATTCAAAGATCAAGGCTGCACAGTTCTTGTGTAGCTATAAGAACTTTGTTCATCCACTGTCACAGCAAAGAGGTGAGTACACTTCCTAAAACTATGAACAAACTCCTTCCCAGGTTGTTACCAACATGAGTAGAGGGTTACACTCGCAAACAAAGATATTTTAGAATTATGAAGTACTGAGACAGTACTTCATATGAGAAGTTGTTGAGGAAGTTCTTCTTGTATCTGCAGCAAAACACTTAAACAGAAAAATGTCTTTGTCTCCTTTATGGGAAGCGGGCAGCAGCTGCTGTGAGTGCTAAAGTAAAAGACTGACATTAACAGGGGGGAGAGAAAGGAAGAATTGATCCATCTCACATGAGATCACACTGTGAGCGCTCAGAGGGAGATCCCTCGGTCCAAATGTAACCTCAACCACCCAAATTAATCGAAGTCTTGGAGAACATCAGGAATAATGTGAAACTTTCCATCACTTTACATCCACTTAGAGCCAAAAGCTGCGGTAAGGGAGAATAATTCATTAATTACTAAGGGACTCAGAATCGCTTACAGTCAGACGAGCGCGGCTAAAAGCCGGCAGTCTGAGCATCTGTGGTCAGTTCACGGTCTCTGATAACCTTGGATGGAACATGATGAATGTTATAGCAGCTCCGGGGTAAATTTATCATGAGTATGGAGAGTAAACGTCAGAACCATGCCTCGGGTTTTTCACAAAGACTGAGATACAGTGAAACGGAGGAGGTCCATTTCTGTGCTCATGTGCTGAAACAAAGATCACTCCGTTTGTCCTTCTCCTACCTGCCATCACAGTTCGAAGACTTTTAGAGTTCATCCTCAGTTCGAGTTAAACTATCACAGCAGCAGCTTCTCCTAGTTTCAGTTCAGCTGAGACTAAGTTTCTAAATTTTTGGCATTAAACGCAACAAACCAGGTCCCCCAATTCGCACCATTACCGGACCATTAGGAATCCGAATAATCCCATTTCTGAGGACGTCCATTTCCTCTTGTAAGTGTGGCGCGAGGAAGCCATCTGAGGAGGAGATAAGCTGCTACCACAGAATAAAATGAGCATCTGGTGATCCATCCTTTTCTCCAGATCAGGTGTCAGGCGTCAGGATTGTGTTTGTCGGTCGTGTCAGAGGTAGAGCGTCAGGCAGACCATGCTTGTCGTGCAGCAAGAAACAACAGCAAAGAACAGAAACTGGCTTTTATTCGTTTTACATCTGGTGCAGGCGCTCGACAACAATAGTGCATCAGGAACGGGAGGAAACAGTGTCATGTCGGGTTCAATGTTGTCATGAAGTCAGTCTCGCCGTGCCGGTTGGTTCTAATCAGGATTTTAATATCACTGGAGAGAGATAAAGATAACGTTCACACAGATTTAAACTGGTTTTACATTTTTAATGATCCTGAACATTTGAGAAAAGCTTGTAGAGTCAGCTTTAGGTCGCTTTTGCAGACAAAATGATTGAATCATGAGACTTACATCCCCAGTTCAGGACTATGGCTGCCGTGATGATAGCGATCCCTCCTAAAATGGAGACAACAGACAGCACCATGGCGTTACGGCCCAAACGGCGAGCGCCGTCAACGTTGCCTTGCTGCAGACTGTTTCTGGACTGAAGGGAAGCAGAGAGCAAAGAAAGTAAGCAACAAACTGTCACTCAGCATCATAAAATATTGATAACATTGGGTTGGGACAACAAGACAATATTGTAGTTACTGATAAAAAGAAGAATAAAATCACCAGATTAGACAGCAGACCATACTGACTCGATACTGACAATTTAAATCTTCTATAAATTTTTTTCTGGCTGCAGCTCCATATTTCTATTGTGGGACCTCACCAAAGAACTTTCCATGCTCTCAGCTAAAGTATATTCCTTATTTATCATTCGCTGGTTCTTTCTGCAGCCCGAGTTCTTCTGGGAAAAAAACATTTTAGCTCTTTTCTCTTGGTTACTAACAGGTAAAAATAGATTCTTCTGTTTTTGGAGTTGTCAGCTCTTTTTGTCCTTAAAGATCAACAAGTTTTTGGCTGTGACTTATAAATATGTCTAAGCTGCTGTTAACTGAGAGGTTTAAATGTGATACTGTTGTCAGAAGTCGTACCATCACAGAGAAGGTGAGGGCCACGATGTTGATGGGCCACAATGGGCAGAAGCAGGATAAGATGGCGAGGATAAGGTAGTCCCTCGGCTTGGACCCATCCACAGCGGCCTCTGTGATGGCGCTGGGCTGGCGGGTGAGCGAGGGCCTGGGCGAGCCCATCGCTAGCGAGCCAGACCGGCTGCCCAAGCGGGGCCGGCCATTAGCGTGGCCAGCAGGCTTTGCATGCAGCTTGGGCGACACAGAGGGCGCTATGGGTGACGAGTCAGCCATGACAGGCGCCACGCCGTTACCTAGAAAACAAGGAGCTGTCAGAGGGAACTGAGAAATAACTGATAAGCAACCATCATCTCTACCTGGGGTTTTAGCCTTTGTTGGCTGTGTTGAGGTTCCCTGAAAGTATATTCCTCAAGAGGAAACCTAGTAAGGTGCTAAACTAGTTCACCGTGCTCTTTTCAAAGCAGATGAATAGTTCTGCATCGGAAATCTTGGCTGAACCTTTTTCTAAAAATAAAACACCTAAAAATAGATGTCAGGGTGGGGAAGTCAGGAAGCTCCAAGAGATGAACTAGCATGTTGTTTTTGGATATTCTCACAGGAAATGATCGTGATTAAAACGACGATCTGCCAAGAACACCTTTCATTATGTTTTGTTCATTTTCATTCCCGACCTAAAGCGATGCCCCGCTGTGACTGGACCGGGCCGTAATCCTGCTGACATGGTGCAGGCTGTACCAACAAAACAAAGCCAGTCAGGACAGGGGGCCTGTTGGAGTCAAATTGTTAAATGTTGCCATTATTGTACTTAAATTTGTAAGTCTTGGTTCAAACTATATGATCAAAGACATTCTTCTGTTTCTATTGCCCTCCCCAGCCTGTTGGTGGGGGAGGGTGTAGTGTTTTACTGCAGGCACATTCCATGTGAGATCCTGGTTTCTTTATCTCCTTGGAATGGTCACTCCCGGCCATGTAGGGGCTCGCCTATGCTTGTATATAGTGAACCATTAAAGGGGTTAAGCCATATACGGTTGTGGGCAGATGACCTTTGGATAACTAGGAAATGTGGTTAAACAGTTGTAAGCATATATTGTGTGGCAGG
>VUQG01016705.1:9824-31114 GCA_015106755.1 Etia nguti | reverse complement strand
TAAGAAAAAAGTAAATATTTGGCACCAGGAATTCCTGAAAGAGCCAAACATTAATTTAAAGACGCTGATCAAACCAAAGACGGGCATTTTGTCTTTCTCCTTTTGAGTCATAGTCGATGTCACTCGAAAATGCTGCTGAATACTTCATCATCCATATGCTAAATACACCATTTTTCATTTCTTGTTAATTCCCTTTCCAATACCTCCCTCTATTCCCTCCACCACTCCTAATCTGGCTATAAAGGTCAGTTTAGCATAATGACATCACAGAAACGAGCATGGGCAAACCCAGATTACTAAATCTGAGTCTAATGTAGCTTTTCAGATGAAACAGCATTAAATGACATTAACGCTACTGCATTCACTGGCAGCTTTAATGGAGATTGCTCAGGACTGGCCCTTCTTTACCCTCTTTGTATTTTTAATGAGGTGACAGAGAGAGGCAAGATTGGAATAGGATGGTCTTACAACATGCTGAGCTGGGATCAGATACAGTCCATCTATTTGTGTAATATTCCATCAGCTCTCTTACAGGGCCAGGGTTAACCTCTTCAGTGTGACTGACATTTTTAGAGCACAGGCAGCACCACTGGCAGAACTCAAAGGGACTTTTGGAAAAATATTACAGCCATCATTGCCACGATGAGATCACTTTTTTAAAGTGAGTTCAGGCACAGATTAGCATTTACTGTAGGCTTTGGAGATGAACAAACTGCTATGTGATTATCACTGCGGTTTTGTAAGTCTGTGAATTAGCAGGCCATTTGCTCAAAATCTTTACTAATTCAACATCTGTCTGGGCATTTATACCCCGAAGCACATGTTGCTGCTTGTACCTCGAAGACAAAGTGGAAAACAAGTAGAATTCTAAGAACATATTTATTATTCTCCCACTGCTGCAATTTTCAATAATAAAAAAAAAAAATAATAAAAAAAACTCGAAGAATGAGAAATGTGTGGAATAACAAAAAAGATGAAGAGCCTTAAACACGAGAAGACGACTGGCTCTGGCGAACAGTCTTTAACATTCATCTGTTTCTCTGCTGCTTCCAAAGAAAGATGTTTTTCTGCTTCATCTCTGCGGCAACAGCAACTTTCCCGGCACAGAAAAAAAAAAAAAAGAAAACAAGAACACTGGAGGGAATGTTCCCTGGAAAAGAAGAAGAATGGTGACACAGGGGTCATGAATTATACAAAGGTTGTTAGAGGCTTTGCTACACTTAACATCATTAAGAACTGTATTAATTATATCTGTAGCCCTTTCTCCATTATGGTCCAAAGCAACCCTTTCACAACTGATTCATGGCATGCTGGTTAGGAAAAATACATCAATCTACATCATCTAGAACAGCATGAACATGGGACACACACGCACCCACCCACCCACAAACACCCTCAAACACATTACTGGCAAAAGTGCAATCCAAACTCATAACTACTTCCACAAATAAACACCTAATATTCAACAGTCTCAAATTATAGTGACTCTTGTGGAATTTATCAATAAATCATAGACTGTGTCTATCCTTGCCTCCCATGAACGTAACTTACATGGTAAACAAACATATTTGCCAGTACAGTATAATATACACTCAGTTTGTACTAAGAGGCCCAAAGTGTGCCAAGATAATATCTTCCACACCATTACACCACCAACACCAGCCTGAGCTGTTGATACAGTTCAGGATGGATCCATGTTTTCATGGATCCATCCTGGATTGTCATTTACACCTAATTCTGATTCCGACTGTTGCAGCAGAAACCGAGACTCATCAGCTCAGGCAGTGTTTTCTTAATCTTCTGTTGTTCAACTCCCGTTAATCTGGGTGAAATGTGGTCTTAGTTGAACAGAGTGGCAGTCGGTGTTGTCTTTTTTTGCTGTGGCCTATCTGCTTCAGAAACGCTCATGTGCATATCGTGGTTGTAATGAGTGGTTATTTGAGTCACTGTTGTCTTCCTATCAGCTCAAAGAAGTCTGCCCATTTGTCTCTCAGCTTTGACATCAACAAGGTATTTTTACTCAGAGAATTGCAGCTCAGTGGATACTTTCTCTCTGTTTTTTGGACCATTCCCTGTAAACCCTAAAGATGGTTGTGCTGGAAAATCCCAGCAGATCAGCAGTTTCTGAAATACTCAGATCAGCCCATCTGGCACTAACAACCATGCCACGTTCAAAGTCAGTTAAATCACCTTTACTCCCAATTCCAATGTTCAATTTGAACTTCAGTAAGTAGTCTTGACCATTTCTACTTGCCTAAATGCACTGTGATTGGCTGATTAGATATAATTACGTGTACCTAACAAAACGGCTGCTGACTGTAAATGTGTTGCAGACAGACAAAAATTGATTGTCATGTATACTATATGTGAATGTTGCATTTGTTTTACAACTGTTCACAAACCGTTGGTGAAAATGAGTGATTACTAAAGCATGAGTTCAAAAGAGACACATGCACCCAAGTATTTCATTTCAGAAAGATTACAAAGTTTGCTTAAGTTTGGATGTTCTTCATGAAGGCAACAAAGCTTCTCTATTTTGGAGATAAACAGCATTCCTGAAAACACATGGAGCTGATCAGTGATACAACCAGATAATTGTAATATCAGCACATGGTGAGAGCACATGCCATATCAACACAATGTTACAACCCTGCCTTTTTCTATCTTTACTAGATTTAGATTTAGCCATCAAATAAAAAACAGGTTTATGTTTAAAATTAGGAATAAAAGATTCATCTTTCCACAACTATAGTTGAGGTTGAGGCCCTTTTTAAATTCCAGCTATTTAAATGGAAAAAAGCATCATAAACAATCTAAAGCACTTATAGTAAACATTATGCTATTATACTACACAAGCGTCTTCTGTTATTTTCATAATCTAAACAGTCAAACCTCTTTTGATGCACAGTCATTTGGAAAAAGAGAGAAAATTTTGACCACTGAGAATTTTCTGTGACCATAGCTCTTAGGGACCTGACCAGCAGTGGTCAATGTGGTCTTTAATTGTGGTGGACAAAGGATGCAGTCATGAACAGTGTGCATAGTCTTTATTTAGTCCCAGAGACAAGCATTAGCAAGCAAGCCTTCAGCTGAAATGATCCATTTATGTAAATGAGCCATATGATACTTGCAAAGGAGTGCAAGACTGCAATGTTAGGAAGAACACTTCAGTGAAGGACTTCCAGTTTTTCTTTTTTTGTAAATCCTCCTCTTTTTAAAAAAAACCAAAGCTCAGTCACACAACCTGCCAGGGAGGGCCAGATATCATTAAAAAAAACCAAACAAAAAAAACCCGTTTACTTAGGGGAAACAAGCTGTCATGTGGGTGGTACTCACTTATTTAAAGTGATAAATTAGGTCCATAATTTTTCAGAATTAATGCTTTTTTGGTTTTGTCAACAGCTTTAGTGGCAAATGCTCACTGCTTTGGTTTTTAACTCTGCTTTTGTTTTTACTCTGAAACCATGCTGCAATGCTTTGATGGGATTTTTGTGTCTATCTATCTATCTATTTTGTATATATCTATCTATTTATCTATTTTTCTGTCTATAGTATAAACTTAAATTTGTATGAAATCTGATAAACAGCAATGCTTCAAGTTCAATAAATGCCACAATGGAAATGTCCACAGGACATGGTTGCCATAGTGACTTTTCAAAAAGATGAGAATCCATCAGAGGAGTTGCTAAACATGCAAATCACATGATTCTGATATTATTACATCTGCTGCACGATGATTTAATTGTGTTTTCCCAGTTTAGCAAATTGGTGTTTAAAAAAGGTGTATATCTTCTCTGCTTGTATTGTATCTAATTTTTTTTTGATTGCTTGGGGGGTTTTTTGTAGGTGGTTGAGGTCTCAGGGCATCTTATACAGCTTATACAGCTTTCACATTTTATCTTTCAAAGTCATCTTTAAATTTATGTAATAATTGTTTTCCTGACCGCATAATATCTCACCTACAATATCTCACTTACATAAGTATTCAGATCCTTTGTTTTTTTTTACCCTTACTGCTATTCTCTGGTGTATGAAGTTCTATCAGTAGCACTGGAGATGCTTTTTGTGGAAACCAGGGACTGAGCATCACTGCATTAATATCACCTTCACATTCAAACATAGTAGCATAATTCCCAGCATAATGCTGTAGGGATTCTTTTCCTGCGACAGGGACTACCAAAAAATATAGAGGGGGGCTTCAGTGAAAACCTTTTCAAACATGCCCTAGGTGTCAGACTGTGGCAAAGGTTCCTATTTCAATGTACTGCCAAGAAAACACAGGAGTGGCTTCAGGAAAGCTCTGTGAAGGTCCTGGAGTGGCCCAGCAAGAATCTGGATCCTAACTCAATACAGGCATCTCTGTGGAGACCTACAATAAAAATTGCTGTGCGCTGACACTCCCAATTCAACCTGGGTCAGTTCAAAGATTCTAGTGATGGAATCATAAAACTATTTTTTTTTTTTTTTTGGAAGACTTGAGGGTGGCATTTCTGTCTAAGGTGCTTCAACCATGTACAAAGTGAAGAATACCAACTTTGAAATAGGGTCGTTCAGTCTTTTATTTTTAATAAATTTACAAAACACTCAACAAATGCATTTTTGTTAAGTCACTGTGTGCAGAGTGATGAACAGAAACAAAATGGTTTGTTGAAAGCGTCAGATGAATTTGCGAATGTGCTGTTTGCATTATGTAAATGCCTGCAAGCCACTCTGCAAGCAGTATAATCTAAATGAAAGAGAATAAGGCTTGGTCAAATTGATAAGGAACAAAGCTGGCATTGATATGAAATATTTGTTTTGTACATGTTTACAAGTTTAAATCCTACTTAAAGTTACCCCCTTTAAATATTTATCAGTCAAGTCTTAGTTTACAATTATGGCAAAATGAGCAAAATGAAATCACAGTTAAAGCCCAGGATAAAGAAGATTTACTCAGGTAATTTAGGGACTTAGATTGAGATAGGACTGAATCTGATGTTTATTTCCAGATACTCAAGAGTAAAATTAATCTAAACGTGTGCCCAAATTATCAACCCGAAGCACTAATTGGTCTTTGTTGTTCAATCTTGATTTGCTGTTTGTATTTACACTATGGCATAAGGATTTCTTATCTTGCTGAAGCCACTGAGGCATCAACAGGACCACACTACAGCTGTAAAGCTAATTAATGTGATTTATGCTTGTTTGGTTGCTTGCTAGCTTGCACATTTTTGAGGGGAGCAACATCATCTGCAAGTCATTGTCTTTGGTAAATAAGAAAAAATGGGCTTTTCAGTAAGCCTAACACTGGGTTACTCCTTTGCCTGGTGGTCTGGAAGCACGCAAAGCTTTTTTTTTTTTAATGCAGCCTCACACACATGTAAGCTCTGCTTAAGCCTCCGCAATAAGCTTGAGGGTTTTGAAGAGTTACACATTTTATTGTAAAACAATAAGCTCCACACTTCTTGAAATCCTAAGTTGGCAATGATGGAATTTGTTTCTATATCAGAGTCAGATGGCAGTGATATTAGTGTTTGAAACAAGGACCACCAGTAATAATATGAATCGGTTTGTTATAAAAATAAATGGTTTAAAAGAATATCTGTATGACACAGCACCCGCACAGTAAAAACAGCTGACTTCACTGGCAGGCATGGTGCAGACAACTGAAATCACCTTGATGAACTCAAATGCTGTATTTCCACAAAACCTTGACATGGCTAACACCACTCTAAAAGGTTACTTTGGGAAGGGTGATGCTGAGTGACTCTTCAAAAGAATGATGGTTCAAATATGTTAGAGATTCTCAGGTATTTATTGCCTCACAGGGCCCAAAAATTTCTTGCAGCACCCCTGGTTATTTATGCTAGCAAGCAGGAGAAACCATGAAAATCAGGGAAATGCTTAACGCCGAGTGCTTTCATTCAGTTTGCACTTCGGCTCTCTTTCACTGTCTCCCTCTGGACCAGACTGTGCTGTGGCTGAGGCAGGACTATTTAAGGCTATGGCACTGCCATTTGGCTTGGGGGTCCACATGTGCACTGGAGGTCCTCATTTTGATTCTAAATGGCCTTGACACCAAAACAAACAAACTCTCCTCAGTGCACCAAGCAGGCCTGAAAAATTATGGGAACGGGGAGGGATATGCAATTATAGCAGCTAATTTGCGGTCACAAAACTAGCCCCATTTGCGGTGCCCCCAGCCACCCCTTTATTTCGAATATCGGGGAGCACGGGATGTATGTGTGTACGTTTGGATGGTGTCAGAAAGGGGCTTTGGGAAAAATTCCCCATTACAGCTGTAGGAGGGTCATGCAGCACCAGGGCGATTTGCATTGCTCATCACGTACGATTAGGGTTAGCGCTCTGCAAGGAGGCATCTGTTGCTAATTGAAGCAGAATAGATATCAAGGAGGTCCAAGCAGAAAAAAACAAGCTCATCTGGAAGTAAATAGATTTTGGCTTGTGTGAAATTAGAACTGTGAACCACCTGCATATTGTACAGACTGATCCTCTCAATCCAAGGCTTTGTGTGTAACTGTTTGGAATTAGTTGGGTATTACATTGGCAATAATTGGTTAGGTAATTTTAAAATGAGTGATGAATTAGTTCCAAAGTGTTGCCACTACAGAAATTCACATCTAGGCATAGTGATGCAGACAAAGAGGCTGGATTTATTATGGAAAGAAGGGGGATGGAGAGAGACTGAGCGTGAGCACATCAGCGTAGAGCCAAAACCGTCCAGTGATGGCAATCTGATGCGACTGAACCATGTGCCCACTGGCCAGCTGACATCAGCTAGCGCCTCACTGACCAAACCTCCCGGCCCCTTCATGCCAAGGCCAGATGCAAACAAAGAAAAACCAAGGCATGCACACACCAACACACATCCAAATAGATTTTATGTCCATGCCCATCATCCACCCCTTTCTAAAAAAAAAAAATTAAATAAATAAACAAAAATCAAAGAACGCCGAAACTTCACACAGATTGTGCTGCAGTTAACAATATCACATAAACTTCTGACATAATTAAGTGACTTCATATCTATTTATCCACCATGCTAGCAAACGTCAAGTGCTGTATCAGCAGCTGTGGTTATATAAATCAGGCAATGTGGCTCATTCACAGCATTGATGTTGATTACTCCATCCAGTTTATTCCCTTAGAGAGTCAATGTAAATGTACTGACTAAAGCAATGATTTATACATTTTAAAAGAAATCTTAATTTTGGCATTGCAGCTCCATCTGAGTTCATAGCTGATAACATGAAAAAAAGGCATAAAAGTGGCATTTAGCTCAACTAAATGGCGCTGAAGACCTTTGAGAGGGGCATTATTTTTCAAGGCAATCAGCTTGTGAGCACTGGAGGCAGTGACAGTGAAAACTGTGAGCAAGAGCAGCTCAATATTTTGTCTGTGTGTTGAGCTATGTGATAATTTTATGTGCCCCTTCTCATGCCCGACACACAGGCACACACATGCTGAGATATCCCGATGGAGCGACAGACCATGGCTGGGTTTATCCTCTCTGACCTTCATTGTTTGAGTCCAAAGTAGGGCTCGGCTGGTTGAATTGGTCTCAGTGTTGCGAGGGCCAGCCAAAAGCCCTACTTATCAGTGTTGTGGCTCAGTGGCTTCTTTTCTGAGTGTAATAAGTGCAGCGCACCACTGATTCCCAATGCAGACTTTTAGCCTACGCACCCTGTCATGTCAGTCATAAACCCAGAAAATTCACTGATCATGTATGGACTTAAATTACTGAATATCAACACTTACATCAGGTAAAATGGATATATTTCATAAGTGTAAGCAGCTGCACTCATTATGTAGATAAAAAAATAACATTATGGTATTAGTAGAAACACAGTATTTCTTAGACTGTCTTGGCAGTTATCTTGTGGGCACTTTCTCTTTACTTAAAAGTATGTCAAGGGCTCTGAATACTGGGGATTTTTTGGCTACATGAGTAAGGCCTCAGAGATACAGGCCTAGAGGCCAGTTGGCAGCCTCTGGTCACTTGGGAAAAATGTGAATTCCTCAACCAGTTGGCAAGCAGTTGCTTGTTGTTGCTAGGTAAAATCTGTCACAAAGAGGGTGCTGCAGGCGAAGATGCAGGCCACTGGTTTGCATTGTCCTTTTCACAGTTTCTCTATGCCTTGGGAAATAGTTGACAAGTGTTTGCAGAAAAGTTAATAAGTGCAAGGAAATTTTTGATACAGCAATATATGCCTCTTTCCAACCAGTTTCATGGTAGAAACTGCAAGCAACCTGCAGCAACTGCTCACCAACCAGTTGCCAACCATCGATAACTTTTCCCTAGTGACCTTCAAAACCTGTCTCTGGCCAGGGTGAATGGGGGTTTATCAATCTACTTCATAGCGATACCAGTAACCTTCAGTAACTGTCCGACAACCGGTTGGGAATACGCATTTTCCCTTGTGACAAGTGGCTTCCAGATAGTCGTTGACTGGTCTGTAGATCTTGGGGACTGAGGCCTAACTTAAATGTACTTAAATGAACTTCAGTTTATTGATCATGATGAATAACTGTTAAAACGAAGCTGTGTGGTTTTCTGAAGGGGACACTAAGAAGGTAGATGTGATTATGTCTTAAGGGTTTGGACGCATCACCAATACTACAGCCTGGTTATGCGTCCTGCTTCATTTTGGTTTAGAATTCTGCAATACCCTTTTCCAACTAATACAGTACACTCTAATATGAACTATTTCTGAGTTATTAGCATAAAAAAGTGACTAGTGTTGTTCTAGATGTCCTGTCTTGTTACTACTTTTCTCCTATCCCAAACAATCTATGATGACTATTTCCTTACATTGTTCAAATTGTTGAAAGTTTATATACCAAGTTGAATAAGACATTTAATTTAATGTATTACATACAGAACTTTTGGGCAGCAAAATAATTTCCCATAATAGTTGTGATCTCTATGGCAGAAACAAATTTTTATTTAGAAGGTGTTAATCAGTCAGGTCCATCTAAGTCTGCCTGATCTACCTACAGTAACTCTTAAATCCAACCTTGTAATAACCCTCTGTAATTAGGACGGAGACACACTAACAAGGGAGACAACCATCATCATCACTCAGCTACCTCATCATCATCACCATTCTCATTATCAAGCTGAAGATCAAATTCCTTCCTGGCTCCGGGATAGTGGGACTTCAGTTCACCTGATGTATTGTGCATCATTAGATTGTTGTTATTACTGTGCCATGGGGAGTCAAACAGGATGGAGATTCACTCTTGTAATATTCTATACAGCCTAGTAGGGAGGAACCACTTGACATTCTCCACCTAATGGCAACAATATATTGAGGCAAAGAGCTGAGACTCTAATTTGTTTACTTCCATCTTTCCTCTTTCGGTTTCTTTTCTATTTATTTCATATATATACAAAGCCAACTATGCTGCTACAAAAAGTTGATCAACAAAATATAAATGCTAAATAGCCCTTATCATTGATGTCTAATAGATAGAATGAACATGCCTCTATCGACAATATTGTTACCATGTATCTATTTGAATCACAAAGGAAATGGAAAACATACCAATGGATAGGAACCAGGCTTGTCCATGGAGCCTGTCCACCACCATGCTCCAACAGCGCTGCGAGGCACCCAGTGCTTAAAAGGCAGCTGCCTGATGATCGATGACTTCATCTAGTCTGCCTGATTCCTCCACTTGTGCTGAGTGAACACTTAATGTAACAGGCCCACAGAGAAATGCCTTGATTAGGTTGTGAGAGCAAAGAGCCACAGGGAGCCACTTAAAGGGAGAAGCTTTCCGTACAGCAGTCTTTACCAGACCATACATACACTTAGTGACGTATGTGATGCCGCTAACACACAACATCATTCTCACTTCATTGTGCAGCTCAGTAAGCATGCACACACACCACTCAACTCTGTTGCCAGCAGGACCAGACCATCCAGCACAGCTGGTGTATCCAAATGTTGACTCTTCAGTTGGGGAGGACTACTGCAGGGATTTACCATATCACTGTAGGCAGTGCAGAGATTGTTTCGGTATGAGTCCATCAAGCTTTATCTCTCCCCAAGGTACCCACGCAAATCTCTCCTATAAATAACCTGTTCTTAATTCTGATTTCTTAATGTAACTCCCGCAGAGAAGACTAATCAGTTTTATTGAAGCTGCCAGATAACTTGTTCACACATAGTTTGCACAAAGTATAACTGCTTTAAAGAACTGATTACATTATTTTATTCCTTTTCAGTGAACTACTCAACACCTTCCAGCTCTGGTATGTACATATGCTCACATATTCACACAGAAAATAAGACACACACACATGCACGCGCGCGCACACACGCACACAAGATCATGCAGCAAGACTCATGGCACTTCTTTCCAAGCCCTCCCAACATCTGCTTGTTCTTCCTCTGATTAAAAAAATCCTCTGCGTTTCATTATCACTGATTTGCATAGTAATAGCGTGCATATTAAGCAGCTACTTCAGAGGGTGGGCGGTCTAATGAATGCCGCAGTCTCCTCTGTTTTAACTCAATTTTTCCTCATCCATATTCAGTCGTGTGCCCCCTCCTAGCTCCCTCACGACCCCCCTGCCCTCAGGGACGGCAATTCTGTTTCCACTGAAATGCTTCCTCCAGCCTCTCCCCAAATCCCAGAACCCTCTCCATTAATCCAATTAATTAGAGCCATTGATATGCAGCCCGCTTCGACCAAGCAGCTGTTTGCCTGCCAATTGCCTCGCTATGAGGAAACGGGTGGGGGGTGGCGGGGGTCAGGTTATGGGGTGTCCTATCACCCATTGCACATACAGCAACTCTTAACACTTGGCAACAAGAAAGTCACCACCCACAACGATGTCAGTGGCATCCTTAAACCCGTGGATGAGCATCTCATGGTTGAACTACCTGCTGATAAGTGAAAATCATAAAGCTTGCTCTATCATATCTCTAAAGGGTAAAGACTAAGTAACCTTTTCACTTTCACACAGCCATTAGGCCATGTAAATATTTGGCAGTTTGCCACTGTTTTGACTTTTTTAAGTCTGGGTGGAAAACTGGCCGGTATAACCTTACATAAGGAAAGATACAAATTGTGCTGCTTTATGGACTCTGGGCTAGGACAGCAGTAACTAACATTGAAATCCATTTAGTTTAGTTCACAGTTATATTGCTTTATTACCCCTGAGTATAAGTTCCTTCCTGGGGAAACAAAAATGAAGGCAAAATATATGAGTAACAGAAACGTATGCCCTTTTATTCAATCAGTCACTGCAAATTCCTCCGAGGTTCGACAAAGGGCGGCTAAATATACATCAATGGATGATAATTCTCCCAATAAAGTATCCAAAATCGAAAAGCTGGAGAGTGATGTCCCTCAGTGCCTATAGTAAGAGGTGTGCCTCAGAATTACCATAAAGAAATGAATAGCAGCGATAGTGTCTAATGTTTTGTGACACAGCACGAATGTGCACACCCCAGCCCAATCCGGGGCTGAAGCCGCTCATCGGATATATTAGATTAAGAAGTGCTGGAGTAGAAGGGTAATTCACTTTTCTGCTTCGCTGCCAAGCAAAAGAACGCTGGTGGTAAACTGTCCCTTTTGTCACCTTCGGCCTCGCTCTTTCTTTCTCCTTCCCATTTTTGTCAAATAGTTGCTCATTCCTTACTGTAACCCCGCTGCCCCGTTGTGATTATATACATTTTTAGTACGTAATCCTATTATTTACTGAACCATTTCACAAAATTGATATCCTCTAGGGAAACACATCTATATAGACACAATGTTGGATATTATAAATGTGCTGTGGATTCTTGGACAAATTTTGTGATTAAGAACTAGCTATGTTACAACTTTAGCTATGTAGAAATCCTAAATATAAATGAAAAAACTATAACAAATAAAAAATTACATCTAGTTTAAGAGATTCATCTCATGACTGTTTTTTTGACTCTGCTATTTTTTATGTACAGGGTTCAGACTGACTTATGTCAACAATGCATATAATTAATTTGCTTATGTATCAATAAATTTCTTTTATATTTATCATTATTCATCCTTCACTTTCTTTGGGCACAGTTTTCTAGATATAGGATGTAGGAACAAATGACTTTCTTAACTCCAAACACAGACATGTATAAGCTTGTCTAAATAAATGTATTGACATTGTGATGACCTGCACATGATTTGACACATACAGGGTGCAGACAGGCAAAATGTGGAGGACAGACAGGGAAGTTTACAGAAGAGGATTTACTTACTTCACGGGATTTTATGAGAGGAAGCAAGTTGGCCTCTAAGAGCCTGTCATTTCAGAAAACTTCAGGAAAGATGAGGCGGTTTCCCTGCTCACTTAGTAAATCCAATTTTTAGTTCTTTTCAGTTTGTAGTTGTAGTATTTGATTGTCTCCTAATGTTGAAGGAAAAATAATGAGATCACTGGTTGCCAACTCTTAGATGCCAAAAACTATGATTTTGTCAGTTGATCTGGTCCTTTTTTCTTCATTGGCTGGCTAGGTTCAGGAAAAGATTTCAATTTGGATTGTAAAACACACTCCTTCACCACATTAACCTTGCACATTGAAAAATTATGCTTACCAAATGAATGCGGTGCCAGAGGATTCTTTACAAGTACCCATGTGTGAAAGGAATGGAGTAAATCCCCACACATTGCCATAAACCCAGTTGTGACAAAACAGCAGCATCTGACACCCTGGGAATGAGGCTGCCCGATGGCATGTCCTTGACAAAATTGCACGCATTGCCGAGCAGACAGCAGCTTGGCCCACCTGGAGCCCAAGATGTGTTGGGATAAACCTGTGCGAAGAGGGCCAGGGCTGCTGCCACTGACCATGGGAGGGCAAAGGGGTCTCTGTCAAAATAAACGCCCAAATTGCACAGATGTGCATAATTTTGCATCAGGGTGAAAACCTGATTGGTCATTTTCAGGAAGGAAATTACTAATATAGCATCAAATCACAACAACAGTCACTCAAAGTGCTTTATATTTTAAGGTAAACACCCTACAATAATATAGAAAGAACTCCAACAATCAAACGACGCCTATGAGCAATCACTTGGCAACAGTGGGAAGAAAAAACTCCCTTTTAACAGGAAGACAAGAGAACCAGGTTTATATTATATGATACTGTATGCAACAATAGCTGAAATATCCATCCATCCATCTTCTCCGACTTTTCCAATTCAAGGTCATCTATCCCAGCTGTCACTGAGGCAGGATGCGCCCTGGACAAGTCGCCAATCTACTGCAGACAGCTGAAATATTTGTTAAATTAATACAGGCGTAGGGGTTAGTGACACAAAAAATTGTCATATTCATGAACAGTCTCTAAGCTTTCTAATAAGCTGCAAACTGAACTGTTATATTCAAAATGAGTGAAACACAAAAATGTTGCCCAGACAGTTCAGATCTGTATCAAAACTGTGGCTCCACACCTGAAATGGTTCCAGAACACGCTGACAGTGTGGCAGAGCTGTGAATGAACCGAGGTCCAATCTGCAAAGTAACACAGCCTGACCCAGCTGAGAGATCGTTCGCTAATTAATGTTGATTTTTCAGAGTGAAGACAGCTTTCCTGTTTTGTGGAACTAGCCTGGAAATGTACGGGATGGCATGTTTCCATCTTTGTCCGACAGCAGAACTGCTAAGTTTCTAAATCTGTAAAACTGAGAGGGTTTTGATATTTCATAAGAAAGGAGGCCCTTTTAGCAAATTAGATAGTGTCACGGTAATTCATAAAAAGGTCAGGAAAGATGTTAAAACGAAATACAATTAAAAGTATTACTACAGCAAATGATTTTCCTTTGTCTGAACACTCACTGCATAGTACTGTGTGTACAGCTCCACCCATATGCACGCTGGGTTGTATAGCAATCAGCCAGATGTGTGATCAGCCTGTTCTGCCGCAAGATTTTAACTTTTCCTTTTGAGTTCATGTATCGCCCTGTTATTGCGGTCGTGAAGCAGAAGTGAAACCAAATACAAATCAAGACCAGCTTTGAAACAGGACGCACGAGGCAGCGGAGGTGAAATCAGAAGAGAGAAAGGGCGATTTGTTTACCCTTGATGAAGTGTTGATGTTGGAGGTCTTTGTTTCAGGAATATACAAATCAGTCTGTTTAAGAATCTTTGGTACCTCACTTTAGGGACTGAGAAGAAAACGCTGGCTTGAACAAGAACATGTCTGGGAATGTGCTTTGTTTCAGTTGCGCGTTTGAGCTCTTATATTTTCCACCCTTTCAGCTGATTTTTCTCAGTGTGCGAACAGGCACAAAGAGAATGTCAGTTTAAGCATTGATTACAGTACAATTAAGGTAATGGTGATACTGAATAATATGATTTGTGATGAATATTCATGGGGGGAAAAAAATGGTGATTAGCATACCCTCAATTTATCGGTATAATGGTATGACCTCCAGCAGGATGCAGACATTTTCTGAAAAGTAAATAATGAAAGTGGAACCAGAGGGAAATGGTAGTTTATTCTTCAGCCCTTCGCTTTTGTGGTTCGATATCGTCTTGCTGCTAAAGCTGCAGAAAAAGCCGATCTGACCCAGCCAATCTAGACTGGGTCGGGTCTACGAAAATTCAGAACCTTTCAAGATTCACAACAAAAAATTGAGAAAGTGAAAGAAAGAGATAGAGCTGGGAGGTGTCTATTTGTCTAGATGAGGAAGTGCCTCTTTGCTGCCCCCCCCCCCCCCCCCCCCCCACACCCCCACACCCCCACCCCCCCCCCCCCCCCGCAAGCGTTCTTGCAGAAATGTTGACACATACACGGACAGCCACACACGAATGCTGATGATTGGATGGTTGTGCTCAGTGGGCGCCGTCATCCCAGCCACAATCATTCTTCTGCTTAGCCAGTTTACGGACAAGTCTCTCAAGCTCCTTGCGAGACTTCTGCTCCTCCTCCAGAAACTGCTTCATCCACTTATTCTCCTGCAAAACAATAAAAAAGTTTTTAATAAAAAAGAAAAGAAAAAAAGCAAATTGTCCACTCAACACAAGCAAATCATATCAGTCGATAGGGAGTTATCAGAGGTATAATAGTGCAGATATATCAGAGCCTTTCAAGCATGAATTTCAAGAAATAAACAAAATTTTGAGGACATTTAAATTCAGTTCTCTTCTTAATTACTGCCAAAAATACCAAACCTCAAATATTTTATTGAGGATATACGTCTAAATAGCGAGCAGTCAATTTTTGAACATGCGAGTCTTCTTTGTGCTTGAGTGTTTGCACTCGTTTCTTCCATCTCGTCTGCTCTCGGTTTCACCATGTATGCGTAAAAGTCCCACCTCCCCACACATGGAGCAGAACTTGAGTTGGAAAAAACGAAATGATTTCATTACCAGAATTAAAGCCGCCCCGACCGAAAGTGACTGAATATAAATGTCCAAATGACCAAACGAACTCAATCTGATACACAAAAGAGAAAAGCAGGCAGGAAAGGAAACAGAGTGACTGCTGCCCTAGACCACCTATAATCTTGCATTAGTGATCCCCAGTATCACTCACCTTTTTAAGCTCATGAACCTCATCCTTTAAAGCATACACGGCATCAACCAGACTCCTGAAAAAAAAAAGGGTAGCATAGTGTTTGCGTCATACTTTAAGATATGATATGCATCTTTTAAACACCCTCTCATCTCAAAGAAAGCTAATTATGTTGCACTTCAAACACATATCTATGTATATCTATACCCACACATATGGTCGCTAGGCAGCATTCCAACAGTTTAAATGGGATTAAGATCAAAACTCTGAATCTATCTGCAGGAAAAAAAGTAAATAAATCTGAATCAAAGTACACATAAAAAGAGTACTAAGTAATACTATCCTTACTTTTCCTCAATAACCGTCTGCCCGTTGCTCTTCATTTCCTCCACAATGATCTTCTCTTCCTCTGGTAGGAGCACCTGAGGGACACACTCTTTCCGTACCGCTGTATATACACACACACACACACACACACACACACACACACACACACACACACACACAATAATGATAAAGCTATATTCATTAGAGCATAAAACTCTAAAGAGGGCATAACAGACACAATTCATCGACACTGTTCTGCAAATACACACCCGTGGTGCTCTGATGCAGGCTGGCTCCCGTGCAGTATGCCTCAATTACCCTCAGAATCTGAGCATCCTCCTCCAGAGCAACTGTACCTGTCAAAACCAGAGATTGCCATTATTACACAGCACTCTGCTAAAATGAACATAAACGACATTAGAGGTGTAAGGTGAGAGGTTTGTTCTGTGTAGGCTCTTCTTCATCGTTCATGTTAAGATAAAGCAGTGGTGCAGAAGCCCCAAGTCTGCTCAAGTGATTTCTGAACCATATATGTTACATTATTTCTGAGCAACATCATTAAAAGAACATAACTTATTGTTTAAAAGCTTGTTTTGAGCAATGCTTTACACCTCCCATTCCCTAATATAAGGCAAGACACTTACTTCTTCTCATGTGAATGTCATCATCAGAGGGCTTGCGCTCTTTCCTCCTATTTCCTGGCAAGAACTTCTTCATAGGCCGTGGGCTCTTGCTGGTATCCTGGAGATGGTCGACAATAAACTAAGTACATCTCTGTACACAAAATCCCTCCTCCTACACACACACACACAGAGCAACACACTCCTGAAAGCCAATGGTCCAAACCAACCAGAATGCAAGCTTAAAGGGATGTGCATCCCATGTGAATAAACATCAATAAACACACATACACCACACACACAAATCCATCAACAAACACAGCAGCAAGCATGTGATGATGACCAAGACCAAATTAGCCAGTGATCTGTGTTAATATGTACCAGAGTTTTACAACAAAAACAAAATAAAAATTACTATCACTTATTTCATCACTTTTTTTTCTGTATCTATATCTTTACCCGCATCCCACTACAGCAAAGGCAGAAGAAAAAAATACTTTCAATATAAGAGCTTTATCTGTGGTCTGCATCAATTAGAAAACCATGAGAAAGGATCTTATCTAAATGATTTATACAGTGCATCAAACCATGTGGTTTTATGAGCTGCTGAGTTAACTTTGGGGTCTTAGAACTGTCAAAATGATGGTTTCACTAAACATATGAAAACTTGCGCTTTGATGTCTAATTAACGTGTTAAAAAAAATTCCTAAGTCACGGTGACGTACTTGTACCATTGCATACAGGTGCTGCAAAATGACTTAAGAACATCTTACTTTAAAACGTGGCATGATGTCATTTGCCCCGTGTCCTTGGCTGGAACTGAAAAGTTGGTCGAACACGCAATTGGAAACGGTTGATTCATGGGACAACCCTAAACTTCGCTGAAATGATTTTCTCGTAAGAATCAGGAGGACGGAGTGACTCCTGATTGTCACCACCTGTCTTTTGAAACCTCTGAAGAGGCCACAGGACTTACAATAATGCAGGTGGATGGTGTAAAGGTTGTTTCCCTATATTGGTTTTGTGTGCGGGGAAGTCATTTCCCAAAGTTGAAGGAAAGGTAGATTCAGGTGCTGTTCCATTAGCAACGCAGCGATTACTCAAGTGCAGAATGACCTCACAGGCAAAAGGTTATGAAGTATATGTATATGAAGCTATTTTGGCTAACGTGTTAAACGACTGCTTGATCTGACTGACTAAGCTGAGCTTTACCGCTCATTTAGAAGTTGATGTTTAAACTTGTGCACCTGTCTGGATCAAAAACAAAAAAAAACTATATCACTATGCATGGAGAACAGTTTCCACCAGGTTTTCCATTAAATGAACTTGAACTTAAATGAAGTGGGATGTCATCCAAGCCATAAAAGCATACTTAGTCTGCTGATAATTTAAATGTGGAAACATATTCATGGCTGAATGACTGTAGACCTAAATATGCTCTGTGCCTACATGTCCAAAAATAGCTTCCCTAGTACAATTTTCTACTATTGCTCCTTCAGAGAAGGATTTCAAAAGATAGCCGATGCCGTACATGACGACTAGAAGACAAATAGCAGATTTGCGGCACCACAGAAACAGGAAACTAAAAGATGACAGCAAGAGAGGGGTGATGCAGAGAGAGCAATTACATGCTAGCTCAACACTGTAGATAACACACACACGCACACACACATACATACACAGGCAACCCCATCCCACCTTTCTGAGCCCACATCCTCCCACACACAGAGAATAGAAACAGAGTGAGGTCTAACCTTACCTTCATGATATAAGACATCCTCTACAGAAGGCAGAATGGAGAAAGAGAGAAAGGGGAAAATGTGCATGAAAAATACAATGAGAGGAGGATGCGCTAGTGAGAGTTAATGATGAACATTTTTAAAAACCCCTCTGCCATTCACCTATTCTTTGTCTGTGCAGAATAGGGTGATTTTGGTTTTGTATAAAGAGAGATGTATAAGGAAAAGAGAAAACTGACAGAAAGACAGCAATGCATTCAGGACATGTGCATGCAATCTCTATAAGATAAATAGACCCAGATGGCTGCAAGCATGCTGCTTGCTCCTGTCTTCAAGTTTGTTGTCAAGAAGGTATAAAAGCATATTTAAAATACAAGCTATTAAACAAGACACATGTTAGTTTGCAGATATCACATGTGATACACTGATATCTATTCAACACATAACCAGACTCAAACCTAACTGAAACTTTTAAAAATGCTGACTTGATACTTTTGTGAAAAGCTTATACCACCCACATAAGACCACACGGTAAACATCACATTGCTCATAGAAAAGTAGCTCATAACCACCGATGCAGTCATCATTCTTAAATGCCAGGCACCCTTGGTGACCTTGCTGCCATTACTGGAAAATATTTCCTCAGAACAACACCTTGCCTGCCCATATTTCAGGAACACTTTCAATAGTTTCAATTTTGTTCCCCATCTTGCAACTAAAGCTAAAATGATGCTCGCTGCTTGCCTTTGAAAGGTCACTTTAGCTAGCACACACCCTGGTCCTGTTAATCTCACTGCCAGTACCACATTTTCAGAGCCTGTGACCACATACATTTTAGTTGTATGCACCAAACCATATTTTGCTGCGCTGAAGAACAGCATTAAAGTGAGTTACTGCATAGCAATACCACAGTTCCTTCTATTAATAGGTAATAAAGGTGCCAGTCTATAACCACTAAATGATTTTAGAAGAACATATTACCAAAATGTAAGTTCACTATGTCTCAAAAAATGCAATATTCAGATAAGACTGGTCAACCACTTTATCTAATTGCACTAATTTTAGTGGATGAGTCTCAATTCTCAAGTCTCACATCTCCTCTGGTCCATCAGTTTTAAAATAATAATTTAAAAAAACAACAGACCTAAATTCCCAAATAACAGATAAAAGTACTGAGTAAAAACATGTGTATTTGTTAACTAGTTGAATTGTGACACTGAGAACAAAGAAGCAGCTGTTTGGAACACTTTAGTATTTCAGCACCTCAGTCCGGTGACATTTAAGCCACAACTAGTGTTGACACTAGAGTGGAGGATTGGACACTTTGATTTAACCCATATGATGCTTTACTAGTAAAATAATAAATAAATAAATGCATTTATAACTCCAAGTCGAGCCATTTCCCCCCCATACTTGTTTTTAACTGTGCAGACTTAATATCATTTATAATCACTAACATTTGTTAAGCTTACTCAGCACTGATTAAGTCATTTCAGTTATGGAAGCGGTCTAAGAGGATACTGGTGTTGAACTTTTAAATTAAGAACATTTCACTTTAGTGAAATGTGTCTAGTTTTTATGGATCAAATTTCATTAACATTTAGTGCATGTAATGGAAGGCTTAGTCTAAAACACATCACTGTAAGACAAATACGGATACAGCGGTGGGCAAGCAGAGGAAGGGGACTTCTGCTACTGGTACAGTTTTCTGGCAATGTATCGAATGACTGATACTAAGAGACTGGTGTGGGTTTGTTTGTGCGACTCTGCTATTTTCTACCTCTTTGTAGCCCAGAGCAGCTGAAGGTTTGAGGGGAGGTGCAGGCCGCAGACAGCTGAGAGACCAGGGCTTGCTTATCTTTGGTGGTTCCAGGGGGCCACGGCTGACACTGCTGAAGCTGCCCTGGTGATGTGGGTGAGTGGTGGTGCCGACCATGCTCACTGGTTTACCATCTACATTCTGCAACGAACCAGACAAAAGGAAGCAAAGCAAATACATGAGAATTACTGTGCATGTGTGGTGAAACATGAGTCTGCTGTTTGTCACTTTTTGGTTTTCACACCTGGGAACTGTGTAGGAATCACTTTTGGTACTGTTTTGAATTCATGTATATACGTGTGTCTGCCTCTGTCCTAACCTTTGAAATGGTGCTGGCAGGGCTTCCACCTTTGGTAAAAGGTTGAAGGTGCTCTAGCCATTCCTGTAACTCCTGGGCACTGCTGCAGAACACTGTAATGCGATCAATCATGCTTCCTGCAGCAAATAAGACAACACACAATAAATGAAGAGCTGCTCTCCTTCACAGGTGTTACATACACTGTTTACATAGACTCATGATGGGCATGAATGTCCTCAGAACAATGAGAAAGTTTAAGTGACTCAGTGAAGCTCTAAGGAGGAGAACTGCCGATTTACACAACGTCGCCAAGGTCGGGAGAAAGACCCAAACTGTCAGTCTCAGGTGGGGTCTTCAGGAACAGCCCAGGAACCACCACTGCTACCCACATGAACAAACCAAATGTCTTCTGGATCAACGTTTTATGGTATGATGAGAAAACGATTGCGTTATTTGGCCACAATGTAGTTACCAACTGTCAAGCATGGCGGTGGTAGCATCAAGGTGCACTGAGATGAAACTTGCTAAAAGACATTTAACCAAATATTAGTAGGGGTGTATGTATATACTTGATCCTGTATGTATATTTTTGCCCCTGTTCAGATTGGAGAAAATCTAAAATAAATTCAGAACTGTACAATTATTCTTGCTTTTAAAGTAATTAAAGGTGTATGCTGAATAATTATTCCACCCTGGATAAAGAACAGATCACAGAAATCATCTGACGCCCAAAATTACCATGACATTCATTTCCATGATGAGTGTATGTAAACTTCTGACCACAACTGTACAATTAATAAGACCAACGTATGTCACAGCCAGAGCAGTACTACCCATATGTTATATTTTAGCAATAATCAAAGCATGGTTTGGAAAGCCTTGTGGTTCTAATACTGGAAGTCAAGGCACTGAAAATATAAGGTTTCAGATTTACAAACAATCACATTTCACATCGTTATACAGAAAACAGCTTTCTTT
>VUQG01016701.1:14909-27312 GCA_015106755.1 Etia nguti | reverse complement strand
TGAGGGATTTCTGAAAAAAATTAAAACGTACAGCTCTGCTATCGCTTCCAACATAAATGAAGACAGAAAACTAAACAGCAGTGACTTTTGTAGGGTTACTGAAGTTGGGCTAGCTGGTATATAATGATGTGCTACGTGATCGCTAGCGACACAGCTATGGTTAGCACAATATAAACACATTAGCACAGTGAAGCTGAAGGATGAACGCTAACTTTTTTCCATTCGGTAAAAGTTAACGTGAGGGTTCCTGATGGTTAGGGACAAATGCAATCGCATGGCAGGATGCTGTAAACGGACCAAACTTCAGTCAGGAGAACAACTGAGATAATCCATCAACAATACTTAGTCATTAATTTACTGCTGCATGGGCTGGGCTGTAGTTATATCATAAGGTTTTAAAAACTGAGCTTTAAAATGAACAGCGGTAATAAAAACCGAGAGAGGCTGACAGTGATCACTGACTATTTTCAGGGCCTTGTTCAGATTAAACAGAACAAGATACACAGCATTAAAACATGTTAAAAATACAACAGCCTTAGAGTAGTTTGGACCCGGAAGCAGGGTTGATACGTCATCACTTAAAGACTGGATAGGAGAGCGGCAGAGTGTCCTCTGGTGGACAGACTATGCAATATCAACACTCATGGTTGAAGGGTGTCTCTTTTTTACTTTTAAAGTTTTCATTTTTCATTACTTTCATTTCTTTTTAAATTTTCATTTATCTGCCATTTTTAAATTGATCTCAATATATCAGCAAACAGTTAATATATCGACCCAATCGAGCTCTAACTTTCAATGTTTTCATTCCACAATTTTTTGTATAGCAAATTCCACCTGATGGGCTTTCAAACTATGCGCTTGACTGACCATTCAAGTGCTTTCATGTTGTTTCTTACATTTGTGTTTGTATTTGCAAACACCTAACATTTGAAAGTATGGAGAATATGTGTTGCAAATGCATTGCATGAACTGCATGAATCACACACAAGACAAGAACTACAAGGGGATCTTGTGATACTTTGTAATTCAGATACCACATGCATGTGAAAAATGTTTAGAAGAAAATGAAGGAAAATATCAGAAATGAGATCATTCGAGTGTTTGGTGATACCCGGATAAACAAGTTCCTCACTCAGCTGAAAAACATAGACAACTGTAACACCTGGATTTCCTTAAAGTAATCCAGATGCTAGCTATCCAAAATCATGCACAGTTAAGCAACTGCGAAGCTGACTTCACTTAACTTTTCCCACCAGTTGTTTGAAACTGTGTCTCAGATTAAAGGGGTTGGGTGTAGCCTGGACTTGGAGTGCTCTTCTGATCAGTGACACATGTAATTACGCAATTTGGAAGTTGCTCCTTAGCCAGTGGCAGATGAGTTGCATGCTGAATCCATCGCATTAGCTAGGATTTGGACAATAAAGCGGTGCCTCATTCATCCATCAAAACTAATGACTCACAAAATGTGTCTATGTAATGCCTGCACACAGCTTCATGGAAAATCTGATTTTCTCCTGGATGCTGTGGTGTTGGCATTGCAAGACTTGCACATATACATATTTTTTTGATATCACAAGAATTGCTGCGGTATCAGGATATTTTTCATTCCCATTATTAAGTGAAACTTCACTGGCCTTTTTGAAGATAGTTAAAGCATATTTTCACATCTATAGAGTTTTGTGCTGCATGGTGAGTGGTTGCAGCCAAATTATGGAGAAAAAAAATAACAGTCACTAGGTATTTATTGTGGGAATGTTGTACAGCGCTACTATTCTTGAGACATATTTGGACAGCTGTGTGAAATTCAAAATAGATGAAGTGTTTGTAACGACTTCAAACCATTAAATCCTTTGCATTAAGCTAAAAAATGAATTGTTATTGGAGAAATCTATTGGCCAAGAAAAGGTAGAAGTCCTCAAGAGACACATTTTAATCATAGATGGACAACCCACAAGAATGTGATGCATTATAAGCAAAATGAGGTCGACTCTAACCCACAAGAATTAAAAACAAAAAAATAATTAAACCCAACATGCGAAAGTTTTGATGCATTCTCTTCATTTTGCCAGGATTTGGATTTGAATGAGAATTTTAAAGCACACAAGAGGCAGTTTTAAAAGCAGCCATGAATTCGAGGACATGTTCCCCAGAGGATGAATCTGTAGATGTCATCAGAAGTGAGATGGGAAACAGACTGAGCAGAAGCTCTGGTATACACATCTGAAATACGACTGTAAGGACGGTGTCACTGCCCAGCTGTCTGTCCCAGCGCACAAATCCACATGGCAGACAGGATGCTGTCTATTTGTCATCTACTGCACATGCTGACATACTGTGCAGAAGCAGATGATTGACTTACACATTCATTTTAACCAACATAGATCAGTTCACATGACTGGAACTGTAAATATAGATTGTAGATTGTAGACAGTGTTAACATGGAAATCACCTATTTGTCAATAGTCTGTTTAAGTACAACAATCCTACAAGCCACCACTTACCTGCAGACTTTGCAAGTTTATTTTTGACCAAAATATTGTCTCAACAGATCCTGCAGATAGCTGTGAGCCTGTCTGTGGCGTATTGGGTGTTGTATGACTGTTGGTATTATTTTGACCTTTTGATAATTCTGCTCAGTAATCTCCATAATGTGAATTACTAATAAATTAGGTCCTGATATTGATCTTACAGACATACTGGGCTTTCTTGAATAAACTCAGTTACTCAGAGTTTGTCTTGGACCAGTAGTTTTGAATTTTGAAATGTGAGACTCCACCTCAGTAGTACACGGGCCCTTTAGAAAATAGTAAATGAATGTTTGGAGGTTAGAAGCTATGAGTCTATAACCACACACTGCTACTTCATACACAGTTAAATCACGAGCTCCTGCAAAAGGTTCCTAGAAAAGTTCTTATAGAGGAAAAGGGGAAATTTGTGCTCTTGTTATTGGGCCCATTGTATGTAAAGAGAATTAATTTAACAATTTGATTAACATCAAATGGAGCTTTTGTAAGACAACCAGTCACCGCATATCTTAGGAAATTAGCTCCACAGTGTTGTCTAAATACTGGCAACCTCTTCAGGGTGTAACCTCTCACCCACTAAGAGCGGAGATAGGATCCAGGATGGATGGATGGATGAATGTTGAGACAGCTGGAATTTGCTTACAGAAGAAATAGTGCCGAATTCTATGCACTTGCGTCCTCTGCTCGGTCATTAATTACAATTTTTGGGCATTCAGGAGGTTCACAAGTTTGGATGTTTATAGCCTAGAAACAGTACAAACCATTAATCAGCTGCATCAAAGCAGATAAACTAAAGGTAAAATGTCTGAATTTCTGAAAAAATGTTTAAAAAAAGATTTTGTTGGAATAAAAATGGCATATTAACAAGATAGGACACACTCTCTTTATCCCACTGCTGGGAAATTTCTACATCAAAAAATAGCCTACATTCAATTTTTTACCCTCCTTTAGACTCGCTAAAGACCAAAGCACTTCATTTTCATGAGGTAAGCTCATCAAAGAGTCTCCCAAAAAGCTCTGATGTTGATGGAAGCATAAATCAGAGCTGGCTTGACACCTGAACAAGTCGTAAACAACTGGCTTATGTTTGACTACTCAGTAGCTTTTGCTTACTCTACCCTAAACAGGAAATAGCATGGATAAAGGCAGGAACATTTGAACAGCCCGGGATGCTAAGTGGATTTCTGCCATTAAAAGGCAAGAAAAAAAGTTGCCAGTAAAGTTTTTGCTCATCTTGTTATAGTACCAACCTTTGTCCAAAACTGAGACATTGTCTTTTAAACAAATAATCGGGAAGTAATTTTTGTGACGCGATTCATTCTAGCTTGCCTTTTTCACCACATGGTACTTTTTAGGTCAATCAGATTAGTACTAATAGTTGGACAGCTGTGGGTGACATCATACTAGTAACTTCTTGGAATGTTTTTAGTGATGACTATCAGTCCACCTAAAATCCTCAAGATTGTAAAGAATGGATTGGAGGGTTGACTGAAGAGATGCAGACTGCATCAGAGGAGAGCGCTCAGTGTCCCAGTGCGACAGTTCGACCCCGGGAATCAGATTCAGCGCCCTGGCTGACAAAGGATTCTATCGTCTCACGCTAGAGTGATGGGATCCAGCCTCCTCTTCTCACAGCTGCATCTTCAGACACGGCAGCAATCAGCGCACATCTGTCAGGAGGGCCTCAGTGTTTACACAGGGCTAACCATATATATTGTCAGACCAGGCACCAAACTCCTCATCTGCTTTGCTTTGAAGCTGCAGAGTTAATCTGATGAAGAGGAACTCTGTGTGCTGCCCAAACGCCTGGCAGATAAATGTGACACACTTTTTTCCAAAAACATCCCAAAACCTGATAATGGGATCCATGGAAACGCCTCTTCACTGATGATAAAAGCTTGTGTAGTACCCTAACAATGGACTCCAAGCTTCTCGACCCGTTTTTCCAACTTTTTATCTGTTTATTCTGATTCTGATAATAGCCAGCAAATGTAACGTGCAGTACATCACTTCTCTCTAATCAAGCAAGGGTGATGGTCAGGTTTCATATACAATACTAATGATATTCCTTTTCTTTACATATAAAGGCGGGTATAATGACTGCCATTAGTGCTACATGAACTGTATCAAGTGTTATTTGGCTTTGGGAGACTCTACAAAAGCATGAAGATGTCATTACAGTTAGTTAGAGAGTTTGGGAACAAAACAGAAGCCATGTGTTAGAAAAAGAAGAAGCAACATCTGGATTGTACCAAATATCACTGGGAAAAACTGAAAACGCTACATCCAGATGAACAGAATCAACCTTTTGGGATTTACTTACCTGGATGATTGAGCATGAATCAAGACATTATGGGTTTTGCACAAATATATCTTGAATGCTCTCTTTAAACCAGGACTAGTAGATTCTGAGACCTTAAAACATCAATCTATGTCATAATCTGGTTACAGTAGAATTATTAAGTCTCAAGGAGAGATTGTAAGGCAGCGTTGGGATTGTTACTCAAGAAAAGTGAAGTATTACACATTACTCGTTACTGTTATGCAGTACATTACGTAATTACTCGCCAGAGAAAGTAATTTGTTACTGTTACTTTCTCATTAGTGCATACAATGATACTTCAAACGCACCCTTACATAATTACCAGTTAACAACATAAACTTTTAGTCTGCTGAGCCACACACTGATACAAATCCTTTTCCTAATGAAGACACACATATTATCGTTCTCTTACTTTTCACATATGACCACAAAGCCGAAAACAAGACAAAGATGAAAACCGGCTCAGAGAGACCCCACTATCACTCCTCAGTGATGGTGCTTAAGAAAAGTGAACTAGTAAAAATGGAGGCTTCAAGTCTGACTGCTCATCAGTACTTTGGTTACTTGCTGAAGATCAGGCTTTTGCTGCTTTAAAAGGCTTTAAAAGCACTCTGGGTTTTTTGCTAGCTCTGTGTTAGCATGCTGTCTGTGCAGGTGCTTGCTTGACGTAATTGTAACTACAATGTTACTTTACTGCGTTACTCAAAAATTTAATGATGCGTTACACAGATCAGAAGACACAGAAGATCAGACGTCTCCCACAAAATTCAGATAACAAGACTGGAAATCGTTGGAAACACTTCATTATCACAGACAGAAAAACCCCAAAACACTGAAAACAAATCGTGCTTTTTTCTCTTTTCTTAAATTTTATTTTGCATTTTATATTTATTTATTTTTTACATTTTTAAAAAATGTATTCATTTTTTTCTATACTTCTTTTTTGACACCTAAGCACCTTGTCTAACATTCACACAAACACTCGGGGTTCGGCATCTGGCCAAAAAATACTTGGACATGCAGACTAGATCAAACCAATGAACTCTTGATTGGTAGATGACCCGCTCTACCTCCTGAGAGTGTAACAGCCGCACCAACAAAGCAGGAACAACCAGTTAATGAATCATTCGTTACTATTGTTCTAACTCAATAATTCCTTACCGATCTAGAAGATAATGACTTCCAGAAATTGTGAGTCATTAGGTTGCGATTATTTCATAATTATCTGCAAATCAATAGGAATCCCCACTTTCTGCATGAGCCATTCCTGATTAATTGCAAACGTTAAGCGTCACAAAACAGCAACTTCTCATTTCTTTAACATTAGCTACTCTTTTTGTGTTGCGTTGTGTAGTGAAGGATACTATGCGGTTACTTTGTAGTTACACATTACTTACCAGTACCTTCACTTTGTGTCTCCTCAGTGTCATTCATTATTTTTATTAACTTTACTTGAACAATTATCTACTGCAGTGTCCTGGATTGAGATTATAAAGGGAGTAGAGTGATTAACTTAACTTCAGCTTGTTGTTGATTCTTTCAATTAACTATACAATTGTTTGTGTTCCATATTGCAAAGGGAAAATCTCTTTTTGGTTGGTTCGCCTAGCAGCTCAAATATTAGCTTAAACAGCCTGTCTCATTTTGTGTTGTTTTATTGTTTTTATTCAGGTTTAGATTCCAGCACAAGAACACTGAGCACCCCGAGCCCGGGACTGATTCTGCCTTCCAAGTCCTCCTCCCTCTCCTCACCCGCTCTCTCCAGCAACGGCCACGAGACCAACTCCTCGTCCTCGTCTTCTGCCCCCGCTGAGACGGTCGCTGTGATCCACCCTCAGCCCGGCACTCACACCCGCTCCAGACAGTCGAAAACCCATCATTACGCCCCCATCGATCTCCTCCCTGACCACACCCTCCTGCAGATCTTCTCCCACCTTTCGACCAACCAGCTGTGCCGCTGCGCACGCGTTTGCCGCCGCTGGTACAACCTTGCTTGGGACCCCAGGCTGTGGAGCACTATCCAGCTAACAGGAGAGCTGCTTCATGCCGACCGTGCCATCAGGGTCCTCACCCACCGGCTGTGTCAAGACACCCCGAACATTTGTCTGACCCTGGAGACGGTGGTGGTCAATGGCTGCAAGAGGCTCACTGACCGAGGGCTGCACGTGGTGGCCCAATGCTGCCCCGAGCTACGCCGCCTGGAGGTTGCCGGCTGTTATAACATTTCTAATGAGGCCGTGTTTGAAGTGGTATCCCGCTGTCCCAACCTGGAACACCTAAACCTCTCAGGTAAAAAGAAACAGACTAGTCATATTGAGTAAAAAGCAAATAAACCCATCTGACTTTAATTAGAATCTTTGGGCAAGCTCTAAGTTTTAAGGAGTGGCCACTGCTTTACATCATGCACATGTGTGGATTTGCCTTAAAGAACTTCTCCTTTCAGTCCTTTTTCAGTAATTTTTTTATGTAAAGCTGGTAGAATCATTAGAGGAGCAGGAGAAGCTCTGCCAACCTTAAGTCCCCATGTGGGAGAAGAAAGGCTTTCTTTAGCTGAAAGCAGAGCTTACCTCAACATGGGTAAGAGGAGCGGTCTGCTGCTTTCATTAAGGAAGTGACACAAATAACATTGACTGGGACTGGGGGCAGAGCAAGGTCTGCACTATTAGCAGCAGGAAGGAAGCTCTTTGTAGTAAAAGAAAAAATAAGCCCTTTTCAAAGTGTTAAAGACACCAGGCTTTGATTTGATTTGCTTTTTTGGTCTCTAAAAACTGACCGCACTTGTGTTTTCTTTGTCTGCGCTCAAATTTTCATTCTTCTGCTTGATTGGCTGTAATCTAACACAGCAGGTTTTACTCTGGCGCCCTCAAGTGGCGACTCACTTAACATCAGCTTTTAAGAGTGACTGTCAGGCTACTGTACTGCCTCCCTCTGTCATTGTCGGCTTCTAATGCAGTCATTTTTTTAAGGGATTGGATTGTGTACAAAAATAGCCTTGAAAGTACAGCAGATGGTAATATGAGGCCTGGTAAGAGAATTTAACTGGCTCGTAATCTCTTTCTTGCTGCCCACAATAAGAGATAAGAACTTTTAAAGTCATTTTACATAGAAAGAGAGTGAATGCTTCTTTGCATCATAACATAAAATCCATGTACATGTGAGGTCTGCATCAACACCTGTTCTTTCAACTTCAACAGCGATGTCTTTAATGGAAAAAATCACCTCTGCTTCCTTTCCCTCCAGGCTGCTCCAAGGTGACATGTATCAGCCTAACCCAAGAGGCCTCACTCCAGCTGTCTCCGTTGCACGGCCAGCAGATCTCCATCCACTACCTGGACATGACCGATTGCTTTTCCCTCGAGGACGAGGGCTTGCGAACTATCGCCTCCCACTGCCCTCGCCTGACTCATCTGTATCTGCGGCGATGCACCAGACTAACAGACGAAGCCTTGCGCCATTTGGCTCTCCACTGCCCTTCAGTAAGGGAGTTGAGCCTCAGTGACTGCCGCTTGGTGGGGGATTTCGGCCTTCGGGAAGTCGCCCGCCTAGAGGGGTGCCTGCGCTACTTGAGCGTGGCCCACTGTACCCGCATTACAGATGTAGGCATGCGCTATGTAGCTCGCTACTGCCCGAGACTGCGCTACTTGAATGCGAGGGGCTGCGAGGGGCTCACGGATCACGGCCTGAGTCACTTGGCCAGGAGCTGCCCCAGACTTAAGTCTCTGGATGTCGGTAAATGCCCGCTGGTGTCGGACAGCGGGCTGGAGCAGCTAGCCATGTACTGCCAAGGCCTGAGGCGAGTCAGTCTCAGAGCCTGTGAAAGTGTAACAGGCAGAGGACTCAAAGCTCTGGCAGCCAACTGCTGCGAGCTGCAGCTGCTCAACGTGCAGGACTGCGAGGTGTCACCGGAGGCTCTGCGGTTCGTCAGACGCCACTGTAGGCGCTGTGTCATCGAGCACACAAACCCCGCTTTCTACTGAGACGGGGAGTTCTTGGACTGGTCTTCTGACAAGTGGATGTTCTAATATTCCTGCTATGGTGTTGGCAGAGTTCAGCGGCTGATGTGTCAGAGCTAGTTGAAAACCGGCGTGCAATACTGGCCAGAATTTGTCTTTTTAAATTCGCTTGGTGGCTGTTAATGCTATCCTTTGAAATACTTCCACAGAATGTATTTAACATATTTATCTATTCAAAAAGGCAGAAAAGTACAGTATTACTCCCCCCCCAACATCACAGTTTGCAATGTAATAACATGCTACAACACTGAGCACTGGGTACAGCTGTGTTACCATTTAAAAGTATTGTAATATCTATTTTATTTTAAGCCATTGTCACCTGTAGGCCCTGAAACATAATCATTGTAATAATTTCTACAGCTATTCTTGAACAGCAAGTATCTCTTGATCCTAAACCACTGAGAATGTAGCAGCAGCTAAGCAGATCTGGTGATTTAGACTATAGTCAGTTTCACTTTCTTTGTGTTGTGTGCATACGCACTTTATGCATTTGTGCTGACAATCACTTCAACTGAGCTCAAACTGTTATATCTAGCATTTTGCCACATGCATTTGTGTTAGTTAAATGTCACGAGTAAAGCAAACCGTGTTTCCAAAAAGGCCGGGATACAATAAAATGTAAATAAAATGCAAATCATATAAAGTATGTTTAATTGTGCAAGGACAACGTTCCCTTTAACAATATGTGCAGGATGTGGTTTGGGTCTCTCTTGAACATCATTACTGATGCCTTCACAGAAAGCTTAAGTCGCCCATCCCACATACATGGATTCCAGCTCCTTTTAAACTTTGCTGGATGGTTCCTCAGTTCTTTAACCCAGAGAAAATATCCAGAAATCTGGCATGTTGGCTGTTATGTAATCTTGATAATGAAATCCTCCAGTTCTTTGCATTTTTTATGTTCCTTGCTGCTGTTGTTAAACAGCAGAGATCTCTATCTGGTCTTTTTTACGAGTGGTAAAAACTCTCTTTGCTTCTGAAAGACACTACTCAAGATGCTCTTTTGCTAATGAACCTAATTGGCTGTGTGCATGCAGTCAAAATAAATAAATAAGAGGAGTGGAGAGGTTCTGGACGCAGATGCAGGCAGGTAAGTAACATGCGGAGCACACAGAACATGTGGAAACATGAGGGATGGTAACCATCGATGTAGGAAGCAAGAGGAATCCAGAAACCATGAATCGCAAGGAGCCTTAACGTTTAAACACAGACAGGAGCGACCAATAGCGTCAGCATGTTGTCTTTGTACCAGTCTACCACAATGTTTTTGTTTACATTTTACAAAAGTAGTACCGGCTTTTTTTTGGAAAGCACGTTTGTTCCTGAGAGGGGCTTTTACTGAAAAATAGGAATGGGATCAGTGTTGAAAATAAACAAGAACACATTGCTGCTATAACTGTGCCAATAAATTTCATGTAAAAATGCACTCCCTCCCAGCAGGGGCATGTTTATGAGTCATTAAGGTGACTGAGAATATCTGGGAATGCCATATATGGGTGTGCAACGTGTTATTGCCCTTTAAGACTTAAAAGAAACAGTATGCACACTGTTTTAATTCAACTGAATAAACCAAACCTGTCTGTAACCTGACACAGCCATACACATTTGTTAGGTATACCCAGTCAACGTCTTGTTCACACAAATATCTAATATCTAATCTATTGTTGCTGACTGTGGCCATCCCTTTATGATCATAGTGGAACCACAGTGCAACTGAGAAAAGCTGGTTTTCTTTTGCTTTTAAGAGAACTCTGAAGCTGCTGTGGTTTGTGTGTGAGGACATTACAGCACAGTGAGAGTGAAAAGCAGCAGATGGAGGAGAATTTGCACATCCCATTCGTCTGTCCGCTTGTGGGGGCCTTGTGTTCTAAACACTTGAGGGGGAAAGATTTCACAAAAATTCCTGTAATGGAATGTGAATATGTTCTCTGGCTCTTGTAGGAGAGCTTATTTGCCTCAAATCAGCAACAGCAATGAATTGAATAAAACTAGTTCCAGATGGGTTAATTGGATTTATCTTTGGGTTGGATGCAGTGCAGTTTCTAATGAGTCAAATTACATCATGTTGTTGAGTGTGGCTGGTTGTTACTGTTACCAAAGCAGTGATATTTCAGGGATCAAAAGCCTTTTGCAAGCAAATTTATCCTTATCTAAAGTTTTACATGTAATTCAGGTATGTACCCAATTTACAGCAAATAAGCTGCCAGACAAGAGCCAGAGAACATACTTACACTCAAGGTAACCTTGTTTTTAGAAGTTAAAGCCTTCATCCAACACCCCACCCCCCAGAAAAAAAATAGATCCTTTTTGCTATAGTTCCTGCTTTCTAAAAACTTTTCCAGCATTTTGAAGGCTCCATACAGCTGTTATTACAGATGTACAGCCAGCTCTTTCTGTGGTTTCTGGCAGTCCAGCAGAGAAGCATCATTTGTTGAGGGATGACCTTTAGCAAGTGGAAGTCTAGGGCTTGGGCGAACTTGCTGCCAAATCTTTTTTTTTTTCATGCCTCAGTGAGACATTACCTAAACAAAGCCCAGAAATTCAAGATGAACTTGCTACATATGAAAAATCTTTCCGCCAGCATAGGTTGTGCTTTTTTCACTGCCAAATGTAAATTATCATCATGTAAATAAAGAAATAGAACGTGAGAAGCACCCTGCAGCTCTCTTAAAGTCTCCCCTTGAAAGCTTTCCAGAGGATAGGATATCTAGTAGAAAACATTTAGGAAACCATTCTTGCTTAGTATCCGTTCACAAGACTGCCCTCTCCTTAATGTGTACAGATACAGTCGGAGACAGGCTTTCAGTTAATGGACATGTAAACATGTAGCGCGATGGAGAAATTACTAAAATAAGGTAATCGTGATTCTACTGGCTCTTAGGCCAGCTTAATCATATTTCCTCATGATTTAGGGAACTGAGAATTGTGAGGCAGTGAGGGATTGTTTGTTTCGCTGGTTACCACTAGAGGGCAGTGGAGGTATGCTGACTCTCAGTGCTGAGCCGTCATTAGCTTGATACTTATGACCATTATTAAGTGACTTTAAAAAAACCAACTATTTTTAACACAAGTATTTTTTATTATGGTCTCTTGAATCAGAAGGTTTTCAATCATTGGTTTGCTGGAGGCATCAGTGTGTCTTTGACTCGTAAGTAGATTAGATGGTCTGCTTTAAATTTGATTTAGGTTTCCAAATACAGAATCTTTTTCAGGTGTCTTTCACACCGGGCAAGTCCTGTTTCCCTCGACTGCAGGTGGGTTTCTACAAAGCAGCCTGCTACACCAGCACCAACATATGCAATGCAACTATAAGTGGAACTAGTTTCCTCACAGCAGGCTTCATATTCAGTTTTCCTTTTAATAGCCTGTTAAGATGTGAGCAGAATGTCAGTGACTAAGTTGCTCATCTTGCTCAACATCCATCACGATTTACAGGTTGTTGCCTGTAAAACTACCAATGCGACGTTGATGTTGAGCACAGTTTGGATGAATTAGGTGGTCAGTGTGTTTATGTTTCACTGAAATCTCACTAATACTGTAGG
>VUQG01016701.1:0-14889 GCA_015106755.1 Etia nguti | reverse complement strand
CTAATACTGTAGGAGGAGTGGCGATTCTTGTAAATTGTACAGACTAGAACAAACTAATCGGTCCATCAGCCGGATGAGCTGAAAACATTAAGATCCTTAAAAATATAAATGTTTCACAGTTAAAATACGTGTACTATATTCTGCTATATATTCCACTTTATCCTTCACCAAACACAGCTACAGTCAATGCACTGTTGCAAATATATATACAGTATATATATAAACATATACGATCAGTGACCGCTTTATTAGGTACAGGCCAGACTGCTTTGGGCCGACAGGAAGGCAACAGGAAACTGAGGCCGCCCACACAGGCTCACCAGAACTGCACATTAGAAGATTGGAGAACACTGGGTGGTAGGGTAACATAATTTGGGGTAAAATGCCATGTATGTATAGCTTAGGCTACGGGTGATAATTTTTTGGACCCCTTATTAACAAGTGAGCCACACCACAGCCTGCAAGAGTACTGCCACTGACAGTGTGCATGCCTTTATAACCAAAGTGTACCCTTCTTCTGATGGCTGCTTCCAGCAGGATAACAGACCACGTCACATATCTCATATTGACCTCAAACTGGTGTCTTTAACGTGAAAATTAGTTCACTGTAGTGGGCTGTATCGTGTAATCAAAATCCTTAAAAAGTCCAGTGGAATGTGTGTTAAAGTTGAGTGTGCATTACCTAAATGAGATAAATTAGACAGTCTGATTTGTCTGATCTTGTGAAAAAGTGATTTCAGTGAAGGAAGTATTCTCTTTGTGGCATGATGTGTGTAAACTGTACAAACATGTCAAAACACAAACACCGTATAGTTGTTTATTTTCATGACAAATAAATAAGAAACAGACAAAAATGTGCAAAAAAACCTTTCCAAACATATAAATATTTTGTTCAACATAAATGTATATATATATATATATTTTATAGATATTAACTTCTGTCTCCTTTCTCTTACAGGCTTCAGGTGTGAATGAAAGGATGTGCCGAGAAATCCTCTCCAGAAATCATATGTGATACTCTGACACATAGGTGATTCTCACTGTTCTAAAAACGCCTGCATACGACCGACATAATATAGTGTAATATAAGTCAGAAAAACACCAGCCTTTATAATCCCAGCATAGCTTGAGTTTCTTTTCCTCCTTACAGATGTGTAATAGTTTTAATCTGTGAGTTTCAGCCCCATCACTGGGGCAAGACTCTGCTTTTTTTAAGAGGTTTCTACAGCGTAGTGCAGCACAGGCTGTTTAAATGTGCTAAACACAGGACATTTCCACATTTTTGTTGTATCATTAATCAGTATGGTGCATGTCAGTAGTGTTTGGGCAGTGCAATAAGGACCTGTGTCACACTAAAAGTGTAATCAGCCTGTAATGACAGTTTCATTTTACCCTTCGCTGCCTTTCTCCTCTTGGTAAGCTTATGCATCTATATTTGTGTATTATGTTCCTCCTTTGCCCCACATAAGTCTCTCAGTGGACCCAGACTGATGGCGTGGCCGTGTTACAAGCAGAAGAGTTAGATAGAACAGAGCTCACTTCCTCACTCTGCTGGTGATGAACACTGATCTGGCTGATCATAATCCAGGAAAGACTTCCAGAAAGTCCGCCTAAACAATCTCCCAAAAAGATTGAGGAGTTGGTTGAGCTTCACTGCTTGTTATCGAGAGTGCACCGCCTCTGCAGCTTCATGTGGCGCTGGCTAACATGGTGGCCCTCCGAGTTAGGACATTTGGCTTGATTTGCACAGGAACAGTTAAGCACGGGGTGCAGTTGCCGAGTCCATGTCATCTGGAAGAACGTGCACACATACACACAGCATATTAAAGTCAAGCACTAATCCTATAGTTCACATGCTGAATTTTCTAAATGAAGGATTACAAATGGTACCTGAGATCTGAGGACATGCAGCTCATTGTGAACTTTGGTATACTTCTTCTCTAGTTCCAGATACTTGTCCTTAAGCTTCTCCCGGTCTCTGCGCTCCTTCAGAAAGTCTTCCTTAAAAACCTCAGCCTAAATATGGACGTGAGACAAATAAAAACAGATGTCCATTAGGGGTACCTCAACAGTTTGGGCAATTTTTATACACGCCTTACTACATTTAAACTTGGATTTTATAAGTTACTCACTTAAATGAATATGTAAACTGTAAGTGAAAGGCAGCTGAGTGGATTCGAGCTGGAGACACAAATCCCCTTTGGGACTGTGTCAGGAAGGGGATCCTGCGTAAAACTCTGCCAAATCAAACATGCAGGGTGCCCGCTTTGTGGAAAAGTGGCAGCCGAAAGCAGCTATTAGCCAGACTATACTATAGAGTGAATTTTATAGATTTTTTAGTTGCCTTTGGACACAGACGGGTAATACCTTTTTCCTTTTTTTCAGTCTTTATGCTAAGCTAACCCTTGCTATCACTGTATATTTGTTAAATAGGGCGGCAGCAATTTGAAGGCTACTTTCAGCACTAAATGATAGATTCGCTGATTAATAAACAATATATAGATGCTATTTATGGTTTTCAGTCGTGTTTTTGAATTTGTCACATGTGGAACAATAAATTGGTCACATAATGACATCATCACTATATCATCTGAATGGAAATTGGTCTGTCGTGCAAGGCCTGAAGCAACAAAAAATGTGACTATTTTCCCAACATTAACCATTTTTTTTCCTCCGCTGTGTTCCAGTTTTCACCAAGGAAGCAAAGAAAAACATCACACATGTGAAGACAAAGCACTCACTTGATGTTTCCAGATGTCTAGTGTTTCATTGTCCACTCCAAGAGACTGAGAAGACTGAAGCGCCTCCTTTAAGGCCTGCACAAACACATTGTAGCCACCGTTAGAGCGCCTTTGCTGCAAGGGTTACAATGATACGCATCTTCCTTTTCATCAGTGAATATCAGAGAAAGCCTGATGCCTCACCTTGTTCAGTCGTCTGATCTCCTCGTGTTGATGCTGCCCTTTGCGGGTCAGGGCGCTGTTCTGTGCTCGCAGCTCTTTTACTTCTTTCTGTGCTTCGAGCTTCTCAGAGCTGGCATCACCCTCTTCCATCTGTGAAAAAGCATCCCATGAGGGAACTGTTAGCACTCAGATCAAACGACTTAATCTATCAAAGAGCGGTCGGCGCGTTTACCTGTGCGCTCTCTTTTTCTTTGATCACCTTGAGCTTCAGTCGGTTTAACGTGACATGCTTTCCTTCTTCCTCTTCAAAGCGATTACACTGCTGTAATGCTTTTAACTCCTCGACCTGGACATTGGGTGCAGAACGCAGGCAACACTTAAATGATAAACAAGCGTGATAATAAACCGAGACGAGCTGAAAAACAACATTAAAATGATTTGAACTTGCTCCTTTCTTACCTTCTCTTTGTAGTAGTGCACCATGGTTCGGTACTCTTTTGCCCATTTCTCATTAATAGAAAGGAGCTGAGTAAAAACAGAAAGACTGTGAACCTTTAAACGTGCATACACGGGTTGTAGGATGAGTACACAGAAAGTCTGAGATGTACTCACCTCGTTCTTTTGCTCTTCTAAGATAAGAATCTGTGTTTTCATGTTGACATCACTTTTGTGAGAGGACCCTTGCGACTGAGGCACATAAAAGAGAGAAAAACAGGAACTACTCAAATGTGGCACGCAGTAAATCCTTCAGCAGCCAAATGCCTGCAGCTCTCTGGAAATTATGCAACATGACTCCCTCTACCAACTTCCTTTTACACATTTTTGGAAGTTTTGCTTCACACTGCTTCCAGTAACCCAACGAATATCATCATTTAGTTGTGGTCAGGCAATCAAAAGGTGTGGGGTGTTACCTGTGTGTTTTCCAGCTTCGCGGACGAGTGAAGTTCTTCCCCAGGGTTGCACCAAAACTCATAGCTGAAAACAAATTATTTGCATCACGTTCCTTCATAAAAACTGACTCCAATTTTCACATAAGTGCTGCTGTGATGTGTCTCACCTGTCTATATTTGGCAGTGATGGATACAGTCTGTCAGCTTGTCTGTGTTTGTCAGTGTCATTTGACTCTGATGGGTCCACAGGCAGCCTTTCCATTGAGTTTTTGAGCAGAGACTATCAGCAAAAAACAAAACAAAAAAAGAAAAGGGCATACATTTTAAATAAAATTAATAATAATAAAAATTATTTAAAAACTTGCACTTCTATTGTCAGAATAAGCACGCCAGTAGAGATGTATTTATATTAGCCTGGCTTAAAATGAGTCTTTCTTGTCATATAACACCCCAATGTAGAAATATCTAAGGTTCAGTGGTTTCATTTGACATCAATGCAAATTCCCAAATATATCAACATAAATGAATATTACAAGTATTTCTGCTTTTGTTCTCAGAAAACGATTAATCAGTCATTACTAACAACAATTCGATTACTCAAACAGTGTGTTGCAGCCCTGACGTAGTCACTGTGCTCACTTCACGGAGATACTGTGCTGCTGCTGCAGTGAGCTCAGTTTGTTTGTAATGGCACAAAGTGACACTTGACTCATAGCCACAAAGGATGTCGATTATCTATACCCCGCGCTGTCACGTTGTTATCCGACCTCAGCTTGCACGTTCCTCGGTAAATCATCAAATCTATTTAAACTGGGTTTAAAAACCTCTGAGGAGCTAACATGTTTATCGGGACAACAGGTCCCAGTTGTTATAAAAGCCTATTGAACTCCTCCTGCTCTGAGTCCAGGTCAGTGTTCTGTACGAAGCACGCTTCCCCCCCCCCCGATAATAACATGAACAGAAGCATTGAAGTGTAAAAGCAGCAGACTCACCATACTGCGTTTCGGAGGCGTCTTCAGAGTGTGCAGACCCGACTAAAAAACGTGTGAATTGAAGCGACGCGACTGGCTCGCCTCTCAGTTATAGCGAGGATCCCCTGTGACGTGGGAAAACCCTGACTGTCCAATCAGCTGCCGGGATTCCCTCTCCGGTCCCGTGCAGTCAGAAAGAGTTGAGTCGCTGACCGACTTTGTCGAAGGAAAGGAAAGTACAAGCAGTTAATCAACGCCTCGAGCGGTAATAGACGATGTGTTTATGGTATGAATCGATGACTAAGACAAAAAAAAAAAATCTGCTGTTGCACTGCAAAAGATGGCAAATCTTTATTTACATTTTTTTAATCGAGAGAATATTTTTCTGGCATTTAAAGGAAACACCTAGCTAACATTCTTTAATAATCACGTACTTGTATTTACTGAGACAGTTTTGCTTTATATAAAAAAAACATGTATAATGCACAAAAACTCAGTTAATTAATTTATGAATTAATTACTCTACCCTTTGGGACAACAAATTACTAGAAGTAAAATAAAAATAATACTAGAAGTAAAATAAAAAAATAAAATAAAATAAATATATATATATATACATATATATATATATATATATATATATATACCTCAGCATTAAAGTTCATATCCTAATTCATGTAAATGAAACTTTGAAACCACATGAAATATTATAATGATACCAAATAATATTGTAAGCGATTCTGACTCTTGATTTTTTACAGTGGACAGCCTGCAGTTTCAGCTGTGTGAACTCATCTGTATGCTGAGTATTTTTTTTTTTCTTTTTTCTTTACTTCCTGGGTGGTTAAACTGCAGCCGCTTAAAAGCCCGACCAGCTTTCAGAACCACTAATATCGAAATGAAACTGTCCAAAAAAATGCAAAACTTATGGCCTGCGGGTTATGGGAAAATCACACATCTCGAAGGCTTATCATCTTACACAATCTCTTGACAGTGTGTTCTGAAAGGTGTTGACTCAGAGCTGGCTTATTTCAGGGAAGAAAGAGAGGGGAAAATACGCCACTGCTCCTCCTCCAGTAACCGGCACTCAGAGCGGGGGACTCAACCCAGAGCTAATTATTTATTATTTCTTATGGAAACCTTTGTGATTTATTCCCACATATAGGACACCCCACCCTTTTCTTCTTTTGGATACTGGTTTAGTGATCAGCATATTTTAATTAGAGATGATGTTACTAAACAGACACAGACATGTGATTCCTCAGTGCCCTTTTTCACATCAAGATATTTGTTTTTCTTTTGTTGAAGTGGGAGCTTCCACTCCTATTAAATATAGCCAATGGTGGGGACGTTCCAGCATGGCATTATGTGATATCCCACACCCCACCGAAACAACCATTAATTTTTCTAGCCTAGGACATTTTTTGATATTTCCACCTGAAAAAATAAGAAATAAAAAAAAAAATCCCCAGATTATGCCAGTAAGAGCAAAAATAGCCAGCTCTCGACTCTATGGGTAAAAGAAACTCGAGAGAGGTTATACAAGTCTGTTCCCATTTATAAATGAAATGCGGACATAGCTACTGTCACATCATCATCTTCATTACTTTGCAGACCTGATTTGAAGCCCAAATTTGAGGCCACTACTTGTCACCACCTTGGGTGATATCCGAGGAAAGTGTGGATCTGAGAAGCCGAGCAATGGTGCATTCTCAAGTGGTAGTGATTTGTGTATGATAGGGTAAGCTCGCCCTAAAGTGCTTTATTGAACTTGAAAACAGCGAGTGAGATCAGAAACTCACTCAGAAAATTTTCACTGAAGTCACAGAGCAAGAAATACAAAGCTGCTTTCCTATAGATTTCAATATATATATAAATATATGTGTGTTTTTTTGAGCCACAGGAATCGCCTCCTGCTGGTAATGGGAAAGAGTGCAGATCTAAAGCGCTTCTGCTGTCATCTTTTATCTACAGTCTATGTACACTGCACTCACAGGCCTCAGTTCTACTCTGCTGCAGACAGCTGGAAACCCAAGCAGACCCTAGAAGACTCACATAGACGTTTTATGTGGTAACAATTTGTTAATTACATGGTAGCCCATCCTTTGAATTGGGCCTCTTTTCTCTCCTTTTTTATTCTAAGTTGGACCATAATTTACAAAATTAACTCATGTTGAAGAAAATATAAAACTAGTGACCAAGGCCATAAGGCTTTTTTAAACATAGACTCTTTTTGAAACTAGAAGACGCTCCCTCTACAGGCCAATAGGAACATTGCAGCTTCAAGGCACTTCCACATTGGCTTTACTTCTCAGATTTTGAGGCCTTATCCATCATTTACATAATGTCTACATACATCAGACAAGAAACTAATTATTCAGGGAAAACCACATGAATACTAATACCAACACATTATCCTATTAAGCTTTTATCTTACCTGTTCTATAGCAGGCAAAATAAATGGAGCCGTACTTATATAACACCTTCTACTTAACTTGAATGTCTTTGAGGTACTACTTTAGGTAATTTCTACCTTAACTAGTACCTCAAGTAGCACTTTCTACCTCACCCAATCACACACACATTTACGCCTAAGTGCTTTATAACATTCACGCACACTTACATGGATTCAACAGGGGTAAATCGGGGTTCACTATCTTGCCCAAGCACACTTCAATACATGGACTTGAGGAGCTGAGGATCAAAACACTGACCTTCTGACTGCTACACCTCTCGCTACACCTCTCGCTATACCACCTGAGCCATACATATTTATTATCATGGTGTGTTTGGGTCATTTAGAAAGAAAATGTTGTCTTGACTTTTGTACTATTTTGACACAAGCTACATATTAAAAGTGTTGGAAAAGTTTTGCAACCTAAAGTTATATCATCATGTGGAAATGAGATTTAAAACCCCCGAACAAAAATGTTCATTTTCACTTCTGTGTAATTAAAACTGTTAATTGAAAAAGAAGTATACGTAGGCTTAGTAAACGCTGACATTACTAGGCTATAAAAATATGTCTGTGTAGGTTCTCAGTCATCCAGGTAATGAATACTACCAAATATCATGCAAAAGAGATGAAACGCAACAAATAATTGTGCCAAAAAAAGAGAAATTCCTGTCTTAAAATGCTAATTTTCTAAGGTAGGTTGGCCCTTTGCTTATGCCAGTTGTTAATGCCACATATCTATTTAATTGCTTTCATTTGGTTGAGACCTTTGTCCAATGCAATACACAGGAAACATGAAAAAAACAGAACACACACACACACACACACACACACACGGAAAGGCAGCACATTAGTCGAATTTAAATGCTTGTGTTTGAGGCAACAGCTTATCCACCCTGGAGGTTGCAGTATTAGGCCCAGGCTGTAACTGTTAATCACTCATCAGCGGCATGTTGTCTGTTATAACATAGTTAAATGTGGCATCGATAGTAATGCTGTCATTAGCATATAAACGCCTGCAATTACAAATTAAACTAAAACGAGCGCTTATGTCTTCACAAGGTGCAAATCCTTGTTCACAGTTGGTATATTTGCTTCAGTGTTTATACAGTAACCAAAGGCCCAAAATAACTGACTGTAGCCCCTTGAGACTGGTTTGCAAAAGCCAGCTGGATCCCACAGACTCAACTGTTAAAATGTCCAAGATTAGAGCAGAAATAAACAACTCAGTCCGGTCCAAAAGTTGAACTTTTCTATAACACTCCTTTAATTTTTACTAATACTTAAAGTTGCGCATTGTTAGACATGTAGCCTGACTTTGACATCGCTAATTTGAGTCTCTAAACTTGACATCTTAACCATGTTTTTCTTTTTGTTGTTGTTGTTCCAGTTTGGAACCTCTGCAACAAAGCCAGAAGTAATCATGTATCATGACTTAACAACCTGTCATGCACAGATGTTTTTATATCGCTGAGAACATACTGAAAAATCAGTCTAATGCTAAATGCAGTAGTAAAAAGTATAATGTATAAAGTAAGCATGGTAAAACGTTACAGTTGCTGCCTGCAGGAGTTGCAAGATTTTTCTAAAAATACTCCTACTTCAGAAGTAGCTCATCAGGGAAATTCATTTATTGCAAATTCTGCAATAAGTGAGGAGTGTCAGCTGGATGAATGTGACTGGCCTGTGTTTGCCCATGTACTTTGCTTAAATGCTTAAAAAAAATGTCAAGCATTAACATCACTTTGTTTGGTTACTCAATCGGTCGTACTGTACACTTTCTACTCTAGTAAAACCTTAAAAAACACTCAGTCCATATTTGTCCACATTCCTGGACCCTGGAGAAGGATTTGGAAAGGTTTGTACCCACTAAGAAGTACTAAGTACATTCTTGAAATGTCTATGGAGGGCGCTACATGAATAAGCTGGGTAACAGTAGTCAGTGGAGCACGTAATGTACTGACTGTCAGGGGGCTGGCAGGGTTTGCTGGGTTTTTAGAAAACTTCAATCCAGCTTAATTGAATAAAAAGCCCATTTTAGATAAATATGTGGAAATGTCAAAAAATGACCTTGAAAGTTTCGCTGTCACCACAATAACACTTTGCCACTGTCCTAAACGAGCCACACAAAGATTATTATTAGTGTAATTGTGCGAATGGTAACAACAGTGACTCAAACCGTGACAATGTTTACCGACATTACAGTACTTGTCACAGTACCCCATGTTGTGGTTTTACACAAGGGGCCTTCTTCATATTACACCTGTGCAATGAGAACCCCGAACGCCTCTTCCCAGCACCAACACAGCCTATTTACGGTACGTGTGACACAGCAGCTATACGCTAGAAAGGAAAGAGGAGGTTTACTCTGCTTGAGGAGCCTCCCTCTTCCTGCCACAAGAGTATCACTCACACAAATATGTCTAACTCTGCTCTTTAAGATCCTGTCACAGATCTTTGGTTCACACGCGAAACAGATAAGACTCTTTGTGGCGTACACCTACGAATCAAAAACCCAAAACAGGTTTGATCTTGTTCTGGAACACTTTCTCTTGTGATCAGTGGTTTAGCAGGTTTGCATAATTGCATACATGTTAGTGTAACCTTTGCTATCGGTTTCACGTGAAAGAAAAAAGAAAACAAACACGGCGTTTAGTTGAAAAAGTGGAAATATAAAGCCACAATTAGCTAAGCAAATATTGCTTGGATTGTGTTGTCAGAGACTTCTTTCCATAAAATCACGATGACTTCATAGAAAGTTACTGAAGCTGAATTTTAACTTACTCAGCCTGTTCGCTTTTTAGGTTTTGTTTCAGGTTTCCAAAATCAGAGCTGAGGCTTTCATATGCGCTGCTTGTGGCGTGGAATCAGACTCTGTTTTCTGATAAATTATTTAACTAAACAAAACATAACATAACTGCAATAGCTGCTCATCAAAGGTGTAGCTTGTTTTCAAGTATATATTTCACTTGACCTAAATTTTCACCTAATCCCTCTCAGAAAAAACAAAACAAAACAAAAAGACTGAGTAACAAATATTTTTTAGATATTATTAGTAAAACCCATTTATATGCAGATAATTATAGGTTTAGTAATAAAACGCCCTTCAGTCACAGTCACAGAGTTTTTATACACTATGGAAATCAAGATTTAGAGTAAAAAACAAGGAAAAAGGAAATACACAATCTGTCAGGGCTTAATAAAACATGTCTTAAAATCAGGTAAATACAACTTCAGATTAACAAAAGCATGAAATATTACACAGTGTCATTATTCCTTGAAGAAAACCAAAACCAAAATGCAGAAACAGTTTTTGAAAAACTTATTATGCCTTTACTGCTTCCACATAAGCAAAAGTTCAGGTTTCCAATCAATCAGTTTCCAGTCTTTCCAGCAGTGATATCCCTTCAGCCTAAGGTCACATTGAGCAATACTCAGAGAAACCGAACAAAAAAAGCCCAAGAGCTATATCTCAGACTCTGCAGGCCTTAGTTAACTTTAACTGATGTTAAACGTTAAAGTTCATGACAGCATAATTAGAAAAAGACTGAACAAGTACGGCTTGTCTGACAGGGTTACCGGGAGAAAGCCTCTTCTCTCTAAAAACAATAGAACAATGTCCTTTGGACAGACGAGACCAAAGTGGAGATGTCTGGCCATAGTTCACACACCACACTCGGTAAAAAACAAACACCTCAACACAAACCCTTTATACTAACTGTCAAGTGTGGAGGTGGAGGAGTGATTATTTGGGCTTGTTTTGCAGCACACCTTGTAGTCATTGGGCATTTTGTAGTCTCTGAGTATATCAAAGTAATCCTGCATCAAATATGAGGCCATCTGTCCAATAAGCTAAAGCTTGACCCAGATTGTGCCATAAAATAGGGCAATTATCACAAGCACAGCAATCTACAACTGAATGGCTGAAAGAAAAAGATACAAATTCATCAACTGCAATCTACTGAAATTACTGAAATATCACAGTAAAGAACAGTGGGCCTAAATTCCATCGCAATAATGTGAAAGACTGATGAAGTTACACAGAAAAAAGTTACCTCAGGCTACTTCAAGTTGTTGCTAAAGGAGGTTTTACAAGTGGCTGATTCATGGGCTGTACTTGCACACTGTTTCTTGGCTGTGTTTTTGTTAAATAAATAATGACACTGTGTAAAATGCCATGTTTTGTAGTTCCCTCAGGTTGTATTTACCTAATTGTAAGTTTGGCTAAGGACCAGATGGTTTTTATTATGTCTTAATACATAAAACATTGGAACTGACAGAGAGTGTGCTTTCTTTTTACTATGAGCGTATGTATACTTTACTGAAAATGCTCTTTGTTGACTATTGCAGACCACTGACCGCTACATAGAAAGATCCTCAATAAGGTATAGTTTCAGTTCGTGTTTTATGAGTTCCCGTCAGTCTCTCCTATAGTTTGCGTTTTGTCCTGTCCACCTATGCTTTCTTTTTTCTTTTCTCTTTCCCTTTGCCCAAAGGTTTATGGCAGATAGCTGATCCTCCCTGTACTTGGTTCTGCTGGAGGTTTCTTCCCATTGAAAGGGAGTTTTTTTTTTCATTATAGCTCAGTGCTTGCTCTTAGGGGATCATCTTGTTGTGATTTTCTCTGTAACACTGTAGGGTCTTTACCATACAGTATAAAGCACCTTGAGGTGACTGTTGATGTTATTTGGCGCAATATAAATAACAATGAATTGAACAGAACCGTAGCTCAGTGGTTGACTGAAATTAAATGAATAGCTTAACTTTTTACCATACTGAAGCTACAAAATGTCCTATTTTTTTCCTCTATGATTACATTTCTCCTGTAAGTGAACCTCTTTCAAACTGTCCTGTTCTCTTTTTTCTTTTCCTCTAACCCCTTTGCAGGCATGCCCAGTCACTAGAAAAAAACCCAACCCAAAACGAGCACAAAGTACTGGTTTTACTGTCATGGTTTACTGGAACACAAAGAATTTAAGGAACATTAATTACACCTGTGCTTTTCTTACTGTGACATGTTGAAATGTGTGCTATAAGAAAGGACTGTGCATTCCTCAAACAGCCACCCACACAGAAACAGTGCTATGGTGGATGAATCTCCTGAATCTGCATGTGAAGAAGAATCACCAAGGTAAAGGCGAACTGGCAAAACCCTTTGAAAGTAGCTCCAAAACACACACGCACTAAGACAATTTTGTCCGCTTACACGGCTCACCACTTTGCAACAATAAACTGGGTTTTATTTAACCTATTTAGCTCATTAATTGCTCTGGATACAAACCCCCCCCCCCAACATATCATATTGCAAGTATATTATTTGACATTACAAGACTGGTTTCATTCATACTGAAAGGGGGAACCATACCTGTCAGCGAGGCATTATCATTACTTATGGTCCAGTATACAAATAAGATGCTTTGTCCAAATTAAATGCTGCAAACACTTCTGGTCCATGTTGACTGCATCATTTTTTAGTCATCGTTTGTCAAACCTGTCAGTGTGCTCATCCACTCCATTGACGCGGTTATCATTAAGCCATCTGTGCATTTAGTTTACATCTTAGCAACTTTTAATAAAAGGTTAACTGCTTTCACTTTCACCCTTGTAGCACTAATTATAATATATCGACCTTTAGCTAAATCCATCTGACATTTAAGCCAAGGAGCTACATTTACTAGGCGAATCAACTGCTAAAATGGCGTAAGCGGCTAATCTTATCTGGACGGGTGTGTTATGGAAGCTAGTGTTAGATGAACAGACCTTGACATGGCTTAGCTCATTGATGTGAACGTTTTTAAAGCATCTGTCACAAGAATAAATGAACCTCCAGAGGAATGCAGAATAAAAGCTGGGAGGGTCAGTTTTAGTTGTTTAAATACAGTGTTGTACAAATCAAAAGTCTTGAGTTGGCTGCCTTTTGTTCTGTCGAGATGATCCCACACTGCTTTAATATTGTTGAGGTCCGGGCTCTGTGGAGGCCAATCCATATTTGCTGAAATGAAGCCCCAAACCATGACAGAGACTCCATGGTGTTTTATAGATGGCTTTAGACACTCACTGTTGTACGTCCTCCGTACATACTGACGATCTGAACAAAAAACTAAAAATTTGGATTCATCACCCCATAAGAGCTGTTACAACAGATTTTCAGTCCAGACTTTAAACAACAAAGACATGGTATGTTTGCACTTTGCTGGATTAGGATGTGATTACACAACAATCATTATTACACTGAAATACAAATAAAGTTTACAACCTTGTGTGTTAAGATTTTATTTTGAAAATAATGCATATTTTGTGACGAGGAGATAGCAGCCTTCATACTCAATGTGTTTAGTTTAAAAAAAAAGAAAACAAAAGTTTCACATCAGATCCCACAAAATTAAAAACAATATTTTCATAATGTGGTGTATTACAGATGTTCATTTGAAAAACATATTTTACATAAACAAAAAAATACTCAAAGTTTATTTAAAAATTTAAAAGGAAACAAGAGAAATGTTTCTGTGGTTGAATGCTACTATGTTGTGTCTGATATAATCAGACTTATTCACCAGCTGGCTCCACATGCTGTCTCTGGTTTGGAGCCACATTCCTGAATCCGAGATCTGTTTGAATACATTCCAGGATAATAACAAGAGGTCAGTCGTGCTTTGTGAAGACAGATACAAACAGGTCGTCAGCTTCTTTGTAATGCACATGTACTTACTCAGGCACGTCTTTGCAGTTGTATTTTATCCCTGTATGTAGGGCTTTCCTTAATTTCTGCAGGGATGCATTTCTACAGTTTGATCTGAACAAATGGAACAGACGCAGTGAATGTAGGTTTAGTTTTAAAATATTGACCCGATTGGTCGCTCAGACTTAAATCAAACAAATAAAGGAGAACATTGTGTTGAAAGATTTGCATATAAGAGGAAATCTTACTTGGCATTCTTCTGTATGACCATAACAAACCACAAATCTGTCACCATCTGTTGCAAATTTGTTGCTGTCAGCGCACACAGCATTTTACGTTAGACAACGATTCAGACCCAGTGTTTTGTGTTTTTTTATTAATTTATATTCTTTGATTTAGTGTTATTCATGGTTTTGGTTCTTCTTCTTATTCTTCGTGTGTTATATTCTTAGTTTCTAGTCTTTAGCTTTTTGTTACTGTGCCTTCCCCGTGTTCCACGTTTCATGTCTAGTCACCCTTGTCTCTATGTTCCCTCTGTCTCCCCAGTCAGTCATATCTCCATGTCTCAATGTCAAGTCTTAGGTGCTTAGTGTTTCAGTGTTGCTTCCTCCCTGTCTCGTTTTGTCAGATTAGTCCCAGCTGTGTTTCCCTCCTGTTTCCCATTCCCTCATTACTCCCTTGTGTATTTAAGCCCTGTGTTTCTCTCTGCCTGTTGTTGCGTTGTTCCCTCATGTTGCTGTGTGTTTCTCCCATGGGCCACGTTTTCCTGAGTGGTTCTAGTTTGCTTCCTGTTTAGGTCATGTGTTGTGTTGTGTTTTCTACGCTCGGATGATCACAGCAAATAAAGCTGCCTCTTTGAGTTTATCCCTGTGTGTGTTGAGTTCTGCTTTTGGGTCCACATCCTGCCTGCCACACCACGAACCTTGACAGAACTACTTCGGTTGCGGATTGTTAAAAAACTTTCCAACCTGTTTTGGTTTGTAGAGCAAGA